>RCUC01088004.1:0-89599 GCA_003697995.1 Taxidea taxus jeffersonii | reverse complement strand
ATATATATATGCCTTCTGTTGGTTCTGTTTCTCTGGAGAACCCCCTCATTAATATATATATTTTGGTACTTAGAAGGAGGGTACTTATGCGACAAATACCTGAAATGTGGAGGTAGCTTTGGAATTAAGTAATGGATAAAAACTGTAAGAGTTTTGAGGTGCATATAGAAATTTGCACATTGAAGGCAAGTCTGGTGAGATCTCAGACAGAAATGAAGAACAGGTTATTATTGGAAACAGGAGGGAAGGTGATCCTTGTTAGAAAGTGCCAGTGAACTTGGCTGAATTGTGTTCTACAGTTTTGTGGAAGGTAGAACTTTAGAGTGATAAAATTGTTTATTAGCAGAGGAGATTTCTAAGCAAAGTATTAGAGATGCAGCTTTGGTCATCCTTACTTTTTAATAGTAAAATGTGAGAGAAGAGAGATGAATTTAAGAAGGAATTATTAGCAAAAAGGAACCATAACTTGGAGATTTGGAGGGTTCTTAGGCTATCTCATTCTCAGTATTCTATATTCTCAGTATATTCTATTTATCCTATTTTTAAAAATCAGGAAGCTTGTCCTGAAGAGAACACTAAGGGTGTGGCTGAACAGTCATCTGATAAGGAGTTCATGGGTGTGACTCATAAACTGATTAGCCATCTCAGTTGAAGCTAGAAATAGAGATGGCATTACACCAACAGAAATACTGACAACTGGGACTAAAAAGGGCAGAAAAAAAAAACAAGACAAAATCAAGGAAGACTATCATATTTCTTAAATTCCACAGGACTGCGCTTTAGAGCTCTTTGATTATGAACGTGCACTATTGAAAAGGGAAGAATGACCCCTTGAGGCTCAGAAGCTTAAGCACCCAACTCTTGATTTAGGCTCAAGTCCTGATCTCAGGGTTGTGAGATTGAGTCCTAGTAGGGCTCCGTACTCAGTGCAGAGTCTGCTTGGGATTCTCTGTCTCCCTCTCCTTCTGCCCTCCCCCTCCAACTCTAAATACATAAATTAATTAAATCTTTTTTAAAAAAGAATGTGTAATTCAGAAATGATCAGGTCTGTTTCCTTGTTTTCAAAAACTGGGACTGTCCTTCAGTTATTTGACAAGCCAGATGGCCTTTGACTACAGCTGTGGGGGACAGAGATGCCTAGGGTCTTGGGTGGTAGGACTACCATCCCTGTGTATCTGGAAGATGGGTCATTCAACCAAAGAGAATTATAAGCAGAATCAGACCTATAAATACAGAGAATAAACTGATGGTTACCAGAGGAATGGGTAAAATGGATAAAGAGGAGCAGAAGGTATAGGCTTCCAGTTATAGAATGAATAAGTCATGTGGATAAAAGGTAGAGAATAGAAAATGTGGTCAATGATATTGTAATGATGTTGTATGGTGACAGATGGTAACTGCACTTATGGGGAGCATAGCATGAGGTATAGAGGTATTGAATCACTGTTATATATCTGAAACTAATGTAACATCGGGTATCAACCATATTCACATAAAAAAGAAAAAAATCGCATTTTAACATCTAATGGAATTTACTTTGCTAGGTCTTGGGCTTGTTTGGGACCCTTTGCTTCTTCCTTCATTCCTATTTCTTTCTTTTCAATTGGGAATGCCTATCTTATGCCTATCCTACATTTCAGAAGCACATAACTTGGTCTGATTTCACAGGTTCTCAACTGGGGAGGAATTTTGCCTCAGGATGAATAATACTTTGGGATTTACCCATACCTGATTTAGATGATTTTTAGATGAGACTTCAGACTTAGACTTTAGAGTAATGCTGAAATGAGGGCTGTTATGATGGAATTAATGTATTTTGCATGCAATAAGGACATGAATTCTGGGGGACAGGAACAAAATGTTATGGGCTGAATTTTGTCCCCCTAAAATTCATATTGGGAAAGCCCTAGTTCGCCATGTGATTAAAATGGAGATAGGATTTTTAAATAAATGATTAAAGCTAAACGAGGTCATAAATGTGGAGCCCTGATCCGACAGAACTGGTATTCTTAGAAAAGAGGAAAAATCACCAGAGATTTCTCTCTTTGTCTACTATATGAGAGCACAGCAAGAAAGCAGCTCTCTGCAAGTTAGGAGAGCTCTCACCAGAAGATGAACTCTGCCAGAACCTTGACCTTTACACTTCCAGGGTCCAGAACTGTGAGAAAATAAATTTATGTTGCTTAAGTCACCCTGTCTGTGGTATTTTGTCATTGCAGACTGAGAAGACTAAGACACCCCAGACTCTGATTGCTGCATTGCTTGAGTTCAATTTCTAGCTTTACCACTTACTGACAAGGTGAACTTCAATAACTGACTTGGCATTCCTGTGCCTCAGTTTCCTCACCTTTAACATATAGTGTCATGTTTCTGTACAGTTTTCATAATTATCACTTTAAATTTGCAAAGCCTTTACCATGTTGTTATGTTTTAAGTGTTTCTGTGGTCTTACTATTATAAAAATATTTTCCATGTAGCTTTTCTTTCTCTTGAATTATTCTCTTAGGATTGACTCTCAGGAATGGAATTACTAGGTCAAAGAATATAACTATTTTAGGAATCTAAATTGGCAGGGAAGAAGTGAAACTGTCACTATTTATGACATTATATATAGAAAACCCTAAAGATTTCACTAAAAAACTATTAGAACTGATAAATGAATTCAGCAAAATTAATATATAGAAATCTGTTGTATTTCTATATACCAATAGTGAGGTAGCAAAAAAAGAAATTAGGAAAACGATTTCATTTATAATTGCACCAAAAATTATAAAATACCTAGGAATAAACTTAACCAAGGCGATGAAAGACTATACTCCAAAAACTATAAAACACTAATGAAAGAAATTGAAGATGACACAAATGGAAATATATTCCATGCTCATGTACTAGAATAACAAATATTGTTAAAATGCCCATACAACCCAAAGCAACCTACAGATTTAATGCAATCCCTATCAAAGTACCAATAGCATTTTTATAGAACTAGAACAAATAATACTAAAATTTGTATGTAATCAAAAACGGCCCCAAATAGCCAAAGTAATATTGATAAAGAAGAACAAAGCTGGAGGTATCACAATTCCAGATTTCAAAATATACTACCAAGCTGTATTAATCAAAACAAAAAGGTACCCAAACAAAAACAGAGACATAGATCAATAGGACAGAATAGAGATCTCAGAAATAACCCCATGCCTATATGGTCAATTAATCTACAAAAAGGGAGGCAAGAATTTACAAAGGGGAAAAGACAGTTTCTTCAACAAAGGGTGCTGAGAAAACTGGACAGTTACATGCAAAAGAATGATACTGGACCACTTTCTTACACCATACACAAAAATAAGCTCAAAATGGATTAAAACCTTAATGTGAGACCTGAAACTATAAAATTAGAAGAGCAATTGCTGGGTTGTAGGTTAGTTCTATTTTTAACTTCTTGAGGAAACTCCATACTGTTTTCCAGAGTGACTGCACCAGTTTGCATTCACACCAACAGTGTAAGAGGGTTCCCCTCTCTCCGTTTCCTCACCTATATCTGTTGTTTACTGAGTTGTTCATTTTAGCCAGTCTGACTGTGTGATGTGGTATCTCATTGTAGTTTTCATTTGCATTTCCCTGATGCTGAGGGATGCTGAGCCTCTTTTCCTGTCTGTTAGCCATCTGGCTGTCTTTGGAAAAATGTCTTCTGCCTTTTTCTTAACTGGACTATTTTGTTTTTAGGTGTTGAGTTTGATAAGTTCTTTATAGATTTTGGATACTAACCCTTTATCAGATATGTCATTTGCAAATATCTTCTCCCATTCTGTTAGTTGCCTTTTAGTTTTGTTGATTGTTTCCTTTGCTGTGCAGAAGCTTTTTATCTTGATAAAGTTCCAATAGTTCATTTTTGCTTTGGTTTCCCTTGCCTCTAGACACATGTCTAGTGAGAAGTTGCTATGTCTGAGGTCAAAGAAGTTGCTGCCTGTGTTCTTCTCTAGGATTTTAATAGTTTCCTGTCTCACATTTATGTTTTTAATTCATTTTGAATTTATTCTTGTGTATAGTGTAAGAAAGTGGTCCAGTTTCATTTTTTTGCATGTTGCTCTCCAGTTTTCCCAACACCATTTGTTGAAGAGACTTTTTCCCATTAATATTCTCTTCTGTTTTGCCCAAGATTAGTTGACCATATAGTTGTGGGTCCATTTCAGGGCTTTCTGTTCTGTTCCATTGATCTATGTGTCTGTTTTAGTGTCAGTCCCGCACTATCTTGATGGTTATAGTTTGTAATATAGCTTGAAGTCCAGAATTCTGATGCCTCCAGCTTTGCTTTTATTTTTAAGGATTTCTTTGGCTATTCAGGACCTTTTGTGGTTCCATACAGATTTTATGATTGTTTGTTCTAGCTCTTGAAAAATGCTGATGGTATTTTGATAGGGATTGCATTAAATGTGCAGATTGCTTTGGGTAGTATAGACATTTGAACAATGTTTGTTCTAACCCATGAGCATGGGATGTTTTTCCATTTCTTTGTGTCCTCTTCAATTTCTTTCACAAGTGTTCTATATATTTCAGCATACACATCTTCTACCTCTTTGGTTAGGTTTATTTCTAGATATCTTATGGTTTTTGGTGCAATTGCAAATGGGACTGATTCCTTGATTTCTCTTACTGCTACTTCATTACTGGTGTGTAGAAATGCAAGAACTTTCTGTACATTGAATTTGTATCCTGCAACTTTACTGAATTCATGTATTGGTGCTGGCAGTTATTTTATAGACTTTCAGGTTTTCTACATAGAGTATCATGTCTTCTGGGAAGACCAAAATTTAGACTTCTTCTTTGCTAATTTGAATGCCTTTTATTTCTTTTTGTTGTGTGATTGCTGAGGCTAGGACATATTCACATCCAGCACTATGTGAAATAATAGTGGTGAGAGTGGAAATACCTGTCCTGTTCCTGAAAAACTCTCAGTTTCTCCCCACTGAGGATGGTATTTGCTGTGAGTCTTTCATATATGGCCCTTATGATGTTGAGGTATATTCCTTCTACCCCTATGTTACTGAAGGTTTTTACTGAGAAAAGATGCTGCTTTGTCAAATGCTTTTCTTGCATCTGTTGGGAATATCATATGATTCTTATCCTTTTATTAATGTGGTGTGCCACATTGATTTGTAGATATTGAAACACCCCAGCAGCCCAGGAATAAGTCCCACTTGATCGTGGTGACTAATTCTTTTAATGTATTGCTGGATTCACTTTGTTAGTATCTTGTTGAAAAGTTTTGCATTCATGTTCATTGGGGATATTAGCTATAATTCTCCTTTTTATTGTGGTCTTTGTCTGATTTTGAAATCAAAGGAATTGGTCTCATAGAATGAAGCCTTCATAGAATGGAAGGCCTTGTAGAATGGAAGTTTTCTTTCCATTTCTATGTTTTGGAACAATTTGAGAAGGTTAGATATTAACTTTTCTTTAAATATCTGGTAGAATTCCCCTGAGAAGCTATATGGACCTGAACTTTTCTTGGGAGATTTTTGGTTACTGCTTCAGTCTCCTTGGTGGTTATGGGTCTCTTCAGGTTTTCTATTTCTTTCTGTTTCAGTTTTGGTAGTTTGTATGTTTTTAGGAATTTATTCATTTCTTCCAGATTGTCCAATTTGTGGACAAATTACTTTTCTAGCATTTTTTATAATGGTATATCATTTTAAAGATTTTATTCTATTTATTTCAGAGAGAGAGCAAGCAAGAGAGAGAGCATGAGCATGGAGAGGGGTGAAGGGAGAGAGAGAAGTAGATGCCCAACCAAGCAGAAAGCCCAATGCAGGGCTTAATCCCAGGACCCCAAGATCATGACCTGAGCTGAAGGCAGATACTTAACCGACTTTGTCACCCAGGCACTCCTTATTGTTTGTATTTCTGTGGTGTTGTTTGTGATTTTATTTATTTGAGTCCTTTCTCTTTTCTTCATGATAAGTCTGTACAGTGGTTTATCAACTTTATTAATTCTTCCAAGGAACCAGCTCCTGGTGTCATTGATCTGTTCTACTCTTCTGTTTATTTGTTTCTATATTATTTATTTCTGCTCTAATCTTTATTATATCCCTTCTTCTGCTGGATTTAGGCTTTATTTGCTGTTCCTTTTCTATCTCCTGTAGGTTTAAAGTTAGGTTGTATATTTGAGACTTTCCTTGCCTTTGGAGGTAGGCCTATATTACTATATAATTCCCTCTTAGGACTGCCTTTGATGTATCCCAAAGGTTCTGGACTATCTTATTTTCATTTTCATTTGCTTCCATAAATAAATAAATAAATAAATAAATAATTTCTTGTTTAATTTTCTGGTTAACCCATTCATTCTTAAGTAGGATTTTCTTTAACCTCCATATGTTTGTGGTATTTCCAATATTTTTCTTGTGCTTGACTTCAAGTTTTATAGCATTGTGGTCAGTAAATATTCATGGTATGATCTCCATATTTTTGTGCTTGTTAAGGGCTGATTTGTGACCCAGTATGTAAACTATTGTGGAAAATGTTCCATGTGCATTCAAAAAGAATGTATCTGCTGCTTTAGGATAAAATGTTCTGAATATATTTGTTAAGTCCATCTGGTCCAGTGTGTCATTCAAAGCCACTGTTTCCTTTTTGATTTTCTGCTTAGATGATCTTTCCATTGCAGTAAGTAGGGTGTTAAAGTCCTCTACTATTATTATATTATTATAAATGAGTTTCTTTAAGTTACTTATTAATTTATTTATACAATTTGGGTGCTCTCAAGTTGGGGGTATATTTATAATTGTTAGATCTTCTTGATGGATAGACTCCTTCATTATGATATAGTGCCCTTCTTCATCTCCTGTTATAGTCTTTGATTTATAAATCTCATTTGTTTATTATAAGTATGGCTACTCTGGCTTTCTTTGACATCCATTAACACGACAGATGGTTCTTCATCCCCTCTCTCTCAATCTGCAGGTATCTTTAGGTCTGCAATGAGTCTCCTGTAGGCATCATATAGATGGTCCTTGATTTCTTATCCATTCTGATACCCCATGTCTTTTAAAAAATTCTTTATTTATATTCAATTTAGTTAACATATCCTATATTATTAGCTATAGGGATAGAATTTAGTTATTTTTTCATAAGTGTTCTGTAGTTCCTCTGGTACAGATCCTTTACCTCTTTGGTTATGTTTATTCCCAGGTATCTTATGGTTCTTGGTGCTATAGTAAATGGAATTGATTCTCTAATTTCCCTTTCTGTATTTTCATTGTTAGTGTATAAGAAAGCAACTGATTTCTGTACATTGATTTGAATTGCTGTATGAGTTCTAGTAGTTTGGGGTGGAGTCTTTTGGGTTTTCCATATAAAGTATCATGTCATCTGCGAAGAGAGAGAGTTTGACTTCTTCATTGCCAATTTGAATACCTTTTATTTCCCTTTGTTGTCTGCTGATGCTAGGACTTCTAATACTATGTTGAACAAGAGTGGTTATGTTGAACAAGAGTGGAAGACACAAAAAGATGGAAGACCATTCCATGATCATGGATTGGAAGAATAAACATTGTTAAAATGTCTATACTGCCTAGAGCAATCTATACTTTCAATGCCATTCCAATCAAAATTCCACCGGCATTTTTCAAAGAGCTGGAGCAAACAATTCTAAAATTTGTATGGAATCAGAAGAGACCCTGAATTGCTAAGGAAATGTTGAAAAAGAAAAACAAAGCTGGGGGCATCACGTTGCCTGATTTCAAGCTTTACTACAAAGCTGTGATCACCAAGACAGCATGGTACTGGCATAAAAACAGACACATAGACCAGTGGAACAGAGTAGAGAGCCCAGATATGGACCCTCAACTCTACGGTCAAATAATCTTCAACAAAGCAGGAAAAAATATACAGTGAAAAAAGACACATTTATTGAAGAGATCAATAAATGGTGCTGGGAAAATTGAACAGCTATATTTAGAAGAATGAAACTCGACCATTCCCTTACACCATACACAAAGATAAACTTGAAATGGATAAAAGACCTCAACGTGAAGCAGGAATCCATCAGAATCATAGAGGAGAACATAAGCAGTAACCTTTTCAATATCAGCCACAGCAACTTCTTTCAAGATATGTCTCCAAAGACAAAGGAAACAAAAGCGAAAATGAATTTTTGGGACTTCATCAAGATCAAAAGCTTCTGCACATCCAAGGAAACAGTCAACCAAACAAAGAGGCAACCCATGGAATGGGAGAAGATATTTGTAAATAATACCATAGAAAAAGGGCTGATATCCAAGATCTTTAAAAGAACTCCTCAAACTCAACACTCAAAAAACAGATAGTCACATTAAAAAATGGGCAGAAGACATGAACAGACACTTCTCCAATGAAGACATACAAATGGCTAACAGACACATGAAAAAATGTTCATCATCCCTAGCTAGCCGTCAGGGAGATTCAAATCAAAACCACATTGATATACCACCTTACACCAGTTAGAATGGCCAAAATTAACAAGAGAGTAAACAACGTGTGTTGGAGAGGATGTGGAGAAAGGGGAACCCTTTGTTGGTGGGAATGCAAGTTGGTGCAGCCACTTTGGAAAACAGTGTGGAGATTCCTTAAGAAATTAAAAATAGAGCTTCCCTATGACCCTGCAATTGCTCTACTGGGTATTTACCCCAAAGATACAGATGTAGTGAAAAGAAGGGCCATCTGTACCCCAATGTTCATAGCAGCAATGGCCCCAGTCTCCAAACTGTGGAAAGAACCAAGATGCCCTTCAACGAACGAATCGATAAGGAAGATGTGGTCCATATATACTATGGAGTATTATGCCTCCATCAGAAAGGATGAATACCCAACTTTTATATCAATATGGATGGGATTAGAAGAGATTATGTTGAGTGAAATAAGTCAAGCAGAGAGAGTCAATTATCATATGGTTTCACTTATTTGTGGAGTATAAGAAATAACATAGAGGACATGAAGAGATGGAGAGGAGAAGGGAGTTGGGGGAAATTGGAGGGGGAGATGAACCATGAGAGACTATGGACTCTGAAAAACAATCTGAGGGTTTTGAAGGGGCAGGAGGTGGGAAGTTGGGTGAGTCTGGTGGTAGGTATTATGGAGGGCACGTATTGCATAAAGCGCTGGGTGTGGTGCATTAACAATGAATTCTGGTACACTGAAAAGAAATTAAAAAATGAAAAAATTATTTTAAAAAAGAATTTAGTGATTCACCAGTTGCATATAATACCCAGTGATCATTACATCCACCTTAATGCCCTTCACCTAGTTACCCCTTCCCCCCACCTACCTACCCTCCAGCAACTCTCACTTTTTTTCCTAGAGTTAAGAGTCTCTTATGGTTTGCCTTCCTCTCTTTTTTCATCTTATTTTATCTTTCTTTCTCTTCCCCCATGTTCATCTGTTTTGTTTCTTAAATTCTATATATGAGTAAAATCATATAGTATTTGTCTTTCTCTGACCCTATGTCTTTTGATCGGAGAATTTAGTCCATTTGCAATCAGAGTGATTTTTGATAAGTAAGAATTTAGTGCCATTGTGTTACATGTAAAGTTAGTGTTTCTGGTGTTGTTCTCTATTCCTTTCAAATCTTTGTTGCTTTTGGTCTTTCTTCCCCACTCAAGAAGTCCCCTTTAATATTTCTTGCAGGGCTGGTTTAGTGGTCACAAACTCCTTTAACTTTTGTTTGTCTGGGAAACTCTTTATCTTTCCTATTCTGAATGACAGCCTTGCTGGACAAAGTATTTTTGTCTGCATAGTATTCATATTCAGCATATTGAACATGTCCTGCCAGTATCTTCTGTCCTGCCAAATTTCTGTGGACAGATCTGCTGTGAATCTGCTTTACCTTTTCTTGTAGGTTAAGGACTTTTTTCCCTTGCTGCTCTCAGGATTCTTTCCTTGTCTGTGTATTTTGTAAATTTGACTATAATATGTCTTGGTATTGGCTGGGTTTTGTTGAATTTGATAGGAGTTCTCTGTGACTCTTGGATTTCAATGTATGTTCTCTTCCTCAGATTAGGGAAGTTCTCAGCTATAACTTTTTCAAATAAACCTTCTCCTCCCTTTTTCCTCTCTTCCTCTTCTGAGACTCCTATGATACTAATGTTTTTGTTTTTGTTTTTAAAGATTTTATTTATTTATTTGGCAGAGAGAGACACAGTAAGAGAGGGAACACAAGCAGGGGGAGCGAGAGACGGAGAAGCAGGCTCCCCAATGAGCAGGGAGCCTGATGTGAGGTTTGATCCCAGGACCCTGGGATCATGACCTGAGCCAAAGGCAGATGTTTACTGACTGAGCCACTCAGGCACCCCATGATACTAATGTTTTTACACTTTAAGGGATTGCTAAATTCCTTAAATCTGCATTCATGATCTAACACTTTTCTTTCCCTCTTCCTTTCAGCTTCATTATTTTCCATAATTTTATCTTCTACGTCACTGATTCATTCTTCTGATTCATCCATCTTTATTGTCATTGTATCCAGTCAGTTTTGTATCTTAGTTATAACATTTCTTATTTTGGCCTGACTGGTTTTTTAAAAAAAATTATTTATTTAATTTCTTGTCAGTATAACAGAATTCATTGCTTATGCACCACACCCAGTGCCCCATGCAATACGTGCCCTCCATAAAATCCACCACCTGGCTCCCCCAACCTCCCACCCCCCGCCCCTTCAAAACCCTCAGAATGTTTTTCAGAGTCCATAGTCTCTCATGGTTCAACTCCCCTTCCAATTTCCTTCAACTAACTTCTCCTCTCCATCTCCCCATGTCCTCTGTGTTATTTGTTATGCTCCAGCCTGACTGGTTTTTTGTCTTTTATCTCTGTAGTAGGGGATTCTCCAGGGTCTCCTATGCTGTTCTAAAACCTGGCTAGTATCCTTATGATTGCTGTTTTAAATGCTGGTTCAGGCATCTTACTTATATCTGTTTTGATTAAATCCCTGGCTGTAATTTCTTTTTGTTTTTTTTTTTCTTTTGGGGTTAATTCCTCTATCTTGTCATTTTGTCTAGATCACTGTTTCTTAGTGTATGTATTGGGAAAGACTGTTTTATTCCTGCTCCTGAGATTGATGGTTATATTAAGAAGGGGTCCTATTCTGTCTTGAGCATGTCCTTCAGGGAATGTTTCAGAATGTGCACTCTGCTGTTGTGTTTTGGCTGTTCCTTTACTCAGGTCAGTCCTGTGAAGACTTTCTCCTTGCCTGCAGTGAGGAGTGTTTGTATCTTGTCCACCCTGTGGGAACTTTTAACTATGTGTGTTTTGGTCTGCTTGTTAAAAGAAGCTGGGTCCTATTTCACCTAGAACTGAAGTTTTGCAGCATTCTATGATCAATAGACTTAGTATATTCAAGGGGTTTGTGCTCATATTCTGGGGGACAGGCTTGTTTTGCTGGTTCTCAATCAGGCTAGCCCTTATAAAGGTGCCACCTGCAGGGTGCAGTGGGGTGGGACTTGGTATAAGTGTCTCTGGCCTGCACTGGGTAGGGAGAGGGGGAATGCTGTGTTGCTCACTGAAGTCTATCAGTGCTGATTGGAAGGGGGAAAATGGCCTTTGCCTACTCGCTCAACCCATGAGTGGGGAGTTCATTCCCACCATTCCTCAGGAAGCCCTCAAAGAAGAGCAAACAATCTACCCTTTTGTGTCTCTGGCTTCCATCAAATCCCTGCCTTCACCCTGTGTCAAAGCTGTCTGCCTCCCAGGAGGCATAATACTCCTGTATTTCATCTCAGGTACATGGCTGGGTTTCAAAACTCCAAATTTTAGGGACCTGGTGCCATGCAGACCTACACTTATCCTCTGCAGGAGGGTCTTGCCAGTGTGTCTGGTGCAAGTTTGTCCAAGAAAAGCAGTTGCAAGACTGAACAGTGGTTCAGAATTTAAGGTAAAGTGCGACAAAAAGCCAGCACTAAGGCTTGCTCTCCTAAGCAGGTGTCTCTGTTCCTATGCTAATGAACAAGGCAGCATACTGGTGCCCAGCTCTTTTGTCCCCAGAGAGGCTGTGTCACCTCTCCCAAATGCACTTCAAGAAGGGGAACTGTTTCTCTCCCTTTGACCCAGGGAATCCTCAGACCACACTGTCCACTCCCTGGCCTCCACCTCCTTCCCTACCAGAGAACCACTAAGCCTGCCAGGTATGATCCTGGCAATAGTAGGGACGTCAAGAACTTCAGACTTTGAGCCCTTCTCCTTTTCCCAGTCAATGGTTTTGGGGAAGAGTTTTTCTTATGTAATCCCTTGCATGCTGCTTACACTCTTTCTCTAACTTTCTCTCTCACTCCTTTCTCCATCATCAGGGCTCCCCTCCTCAGCACCTGCAGTTTTTTTCTCCCTCAAATCAACTCTGCAGCTCCTACCTTCCACAGTGTGGTCATTTTTCTCCCTCTAGGTATACACGTTGTTCTCTCAGTCCTCAGATCAATTTCCTGGGTGTTCAGAATGATTTTTTGTTGTTGTTCAGAATGATTTGATATTTATCTGTCTGTGTTCAAGGGACGAGCCAAGCATAGAGTCCCCCTACTACTCTGCCATCTTAACTTCTCCTTCCTATTGTATTTCTATTACTGTTACTTTGCAATGGTTATTCTTATTGAAATATAACTAATATACAATATTATATTAGTTTCAGGTATATAATATAAGGATGTGATAATTCTATACACTATTCAGTGCTCATCAGTGTAAGTGTACACTTAATCCCTTTCGCCTATTTCACACATCCCCCCACCTCCTCCCAGACAACCACCAGTTTACTCTCTGTGTTAAGAGTCCTTCTTTGTCTCTTTTTTGTTTGTTTTGTTTCTTAAATTCCACATATGAGTGAAATTATGTGGTATTTTTCTTCTCTGACTGACTTATTTCACTTAGCATTATATTGTTGTAGCAAATGGCAAGCTTTCATTCTTTTTATGGCTGAGTAATATTCCATTTATCCATTTATCCATTGATGGTGTTCTTTATAAAATCTTTAGTATCTTGTAGGGAGTCTACCTCTCCCTGTTATTGCCCAGCCTTTTCAGAACTTCCTTTGATGTTATTGCCTGTTTATTTTCTCCGTAATACTTTAGAATTTGTTCAAAAGAATAAAGACTAGAACATGGGCCCAGGGTTTTTTCCTATATTCTTCTTCCCTTAGGTGCTCAATAAGCATTTGTTAATTGAATAAAAGATTAAAGAAAGTCACAGCATGGTGTTTGATTGCTACAAGTTGTCAAAGCATAAACAAGTTTATATCTGCTTTCCTACACCACTGACACTTCCAAAAGAGACTTAGAATTTAAAGTATGTATTTGAGAAATGCTGCTGTGCTGTTGGAGGAATATTGTTTGCTCCTGAACTCAAGAAATATTTTTTGAGCCCCTGCTACATCCCAAACATTGTTCTAGACACTGAGGGTAAAGCAAATGAACAAAAGAGACAAATAAAATAAAAAATGAATATATTATATGCACCAAATAAATAAATACATATATAGAAATGAATAACAAAGTTGGGACACCTGGGTGGCTCAGTCTCTTAAGAACCTGATTCTTGATTTCAGCTCAGGTCATGATCTCAGGGTCATGAGATTGAGTGAGTCCCACATTGGGCTCCATGCTGAGCATGAAGCCTGCTTAGGATTCCCAGTCTCCCTCTCCCTCTGCCCTTCCTCCTGCTTGTACTCTCTCTCTCAAAAAAAAATAACAAAGCATAAAATAAATAGTAGAGAGATGTAAACAAGTCATTATATAAAATAACTAATAAATATAAAATATAAAATCAGATTGATAATACATGCTCTAAAGTAAAATAAATTAGAGTAAGGACATAGGGAACAACTGGGGTGGGGATAACACTAAAAGGGACAAAGAAGTCTTCTTTGAGGCATTACCTTTGAACTGAAATCTGAATGAGGGGAGGCAGCCATGAGAAGACCTGTGGGAAGACCAGAGGGAACAGGAAGCATAAGTTCTTAGTCAGTTCAAAGAAGAAAAACATAGCTATTGTTATTAGAGTCTCATGGACAAGGGGGAGACTAGTAGCAGATATTGTTCAGGTCTGGGTTCCACTTTGGCCCACAAACTCCCTTAGTGCTCATCTTCTCCACAGTAACCTTGTTGGGCTCAAGTGAAGAAAGTCCTGGGGGAAGGGCTGACTATTTCTCATGTTCATAAATGGTCCAAGCCACAATATGACAAGTGTCATGACTAACCCTTTCAGGCTACTGTTTGCAAGTCATCATTCAGTGGAGTTACCGACTTGGAACTATCAGGCCTACAACCCAAGAGCCTTTCCTCTGCTCTAGTAGAGGTAGAATACAGAGTTGCTCTTTGGAAGGAGTGGGGTTTCTCCCCCACTCCAATTGTTTCTTTGAGCCTAGATAAAAAGAAAATGGAACTAGTAGTAACTGTTGTGCTGAGAGTGACTGGTTATCAGCTACTCATAGTCTTTGAGAAGTCTTCAGATCTCAAAGTTGTTTCCCTCCCTATCAAAAGAGAAACTTCCCACATAAAAACATTATACAAACAAGTAAATATCTTCCCACAATGTAAAACAAATGCAATGTTAAGTGTCTACAAAAATCAATTTGTGGAAATCTATTAGAACACAATAAACCTGCATTCAGATATACCCTTGGCATGTAATAATACATGGTATGAGCACACAGCTTCAGAGTTTATAAAACACTTCCACTCCCATTATTTCATTGATCTTCACAATAAATCCATCAGATAGAGAGCATTTGCTTCTGTATTGCTTAGAATATAATAGGTTGTGCTGAAGTAACAAACAATCCCAGAATTTCAGTGGCTTTAAACCAATGACAGTATATAATTTTACTCATTTATGTATTTATTTGTTGGTCATTAGAAGACTCATGTCATCTTCACACAGAAGCCCAAGACAATGGAAGCACTACTGTTTGAAATGTTGTCTAGTATCAGGGGCAAGAGAGGACAGAGAATCACATGATCTCTTAAATGCTTCCACCCTAAAGAGACACACATCACTTCTACTCATATTGCATTGGTGAGAGGGAGTCAGTGAGCCACATTTAATTTTAAGATGAAAAGAAGTATAATATTCCCATATTACTGAAAGCAGAAAGGAACTGAATAGTAATAAACAGTAGTAGTTTCTATCACAGCCTCATTTTATAACTAAGAAAGCCAAGACTCAGAGGAATGACGTGTTGAAGGAAGCAGTTTGGAATTGTGGACCAAACTTGCAATAAATGGTTTTTAGCTATTTTTACTAAGAGACAGAATTGCTTTTCGTTAAAAGAAGATTCTCAGAGGTTGAGAATATGGGAACACAGGCTTTGAAGCTAGATAGTCTCAGTTTCAAACCCAAATTGTGCCACTTACTAGCAGAGTACTTTGAACAGGTGGCATCACTTGTCTAAGCCTCCATTTCCTCATCTATAAAATGGGGATGAAGGGTTAAAAAGAAAAGCTTGCAAGGTTGATTGATGATTTGAGTTTTTTGGAGTTAATGTTAATAAAGTGCCTGAGCCCAATCTCAGTTATTCTAACCTCAGATTTATTCCCCTTACCTCTCCTAAGTATGTCAAAATGTGGACATCCTATGGAGCTACTCCTACTTCAATTTTTGTCTGGCTTTTTTATTTCCCATTGTGACATGTGAATAGGTGAGAGGATAGAAAGGAAAAAGAAAACTTCAGATATGAAGAAAGGTCATTTTTACCATGAGTTCAGAAATGCTTTTCTATACCCTGTTCCATCATCTTTACAATGATGATGTACATCATTGTAAGTGTAATGTAATGATGTAATGATGTAATGATGATGTACATCATTACAATACTCTCCTCTCTCCTTTGTCCAGTTGACTCCTACTTATCTATCAAGTCTTAGGTCAATCTAACCATTTTTCTGAGAAGTGCTCTCAGATTTCCTCATGCTGAAATTAATGCCCCTTCTCTGAACCCATCATCCCCAAACACTTCATGCCTAGGTCTATCTTAGTACTTAACACAGTGCATTATGTTTAGAAAACAAGTGCTTAATAAATGTGTATCTAAGGAATGAATATGATTATTGCACAACGTACAAGTACTTTGTTGTTTTTTTCCTGTCTAGCCGAATTTCTCTCTATCCATCTCGTTATCCTGCTCTACCTATCCCCAAACCACCATCCCAAAACACACATTTGCTGTTCCAGAAATACTACACTGCTTATAGACTCTGGAATCCCTCAAACTCTCTAGGCTTCTATCTTTGCACATACGGTTTCCTCTGCATGACATGTTTTCTTACCACCTTGTAAACCTTACAATTCCTTAATCATCTTTTAGCAAAAGATGAAGATTATATATATATATATATATGATAGATGTGTATATGTATATGTGTGTGTTTGTATGTGTATGTATATGTATATGTATATGTATATAGATATAGATATAGATATAGATATAGATATAGATATAGTTATAGTTATAGTTATAGTTATAGATAGATAGTTTGGAACATGGGCTCTGAAGCCAAGCTGCCTGATTTTAAATTCCAGCTCTGGTTATTAGCTATGTGACCTTAGGCAAATTATCTAACTTCTCTGGGTTTCTACTTCCCCATATATAAAATAGGGCTATTAAAAGTACCTACCTAATAGGATATTATAGAGATTAAATGAATTAATACATTTAAATTGTTTATAAGTATAGCTGGTACACAGTAACCTCTATGTAAGTGTTTGCTCTTATCATTTAAATCATAGCACAAACACTACCTCCTTTGTCTAAACTGGGGTCACAAATGGGCAGCTTGTAGGCTATGTTTTATTAGGACCACATGGCATTTACATTTTTTTATTACGGTACCCTCCAGTTTAGTATAAACTCCACTACTCCCTATATCCACCTGTTTGATTCATTTGCTTGGTCCTGAAAGCTTTGGGCTTGCAGTCTTAAGTAAGCACTTCTCTTTTCTCACTCCCCCAGAGTTCTACTGGTTCAGTGCCTACCTCCATTAAGGCAGTTGTACTGCTTTCTGGTTGTTTTCTTTCTTAAAAAATATTTTATTTATTTATTTGACAGAGAGCAAGAGCACACAAGCAGGGGAGCAGAAGAGGGAGAAGCAGGCTCCCCGCCAAGCAGGGAGCCTGACTCGGGCTTGATCCCAGGACCCTGGGGTCATGACCTGAGCCAAAGACAGATGCTTAACCGACTGAGTCACCCAGGTGCCGATGTTTTCTTATTTGAGTCTTAACTGTGGGCTTTTTGAATATAAGGACTGTGATCTCAGTATTGCTAGTACCTAGAATGGCACCTTACACAAAGAAGTGCTCAATAAATACTTTTTGAATGACTGAATGAAATGAAATGAAATGAAATACTGAATAGTTGAGATACCCCTACTGTCAATTAGGAACAGGCCTCTGGAGAGAGCTACAGAGCATTTTGCAGGCAAGCCTAAACATTAAAAGCCATCCACAGCTTTCTGGTCCTGGCTGGGAGATTTAAAGAGTTCTCTTTAACCCCTTTCCTCCAAGACCACATCTTCTTTGACATTCATTAATGGGATCAGACTAGTGGAACTGAGCTACAAAGGCAAAAGAAGGAAAATACAGCATGACTCCCTTTGCCTTTATATGTAATTTGGACGTTGTCAGGATAAGAGCTGAAGTCTCCTAAAATAAAAAGGCATGCCTCCTTTTTTTGAAGACAACAATCTCAGGGTTTGCACAAAACTGTCTCAAAACAATATTCCATCTTTAGAAGTGACAATTTTTTTTCTAAGAAAATGGGAGTGTGTTTATATATCAATTGGTTAGTGGCAGAGCAGGCTTCTTAGATTTCCTCTACTTTGTACTTGGCAAATGTACATTTGAATAGGTGAACATACATCTGGAATTAGTAGGAATGAATATCATGCATCCCTGGCAGCAACAATGTGACCCAGGACCACCGGATTTGGAGTTAGACAAGGCTGGGGTAGAGTCTATGACAAACAGACTCTAAGATGGCAGCAGTAATAGCCACTTTGTGGTATCCATGTCCCTGTAATCCCTTCCCCTTGAGTAGGGATATAACCTATGATTTTCTCCTAACCAATAGAATATGGCAAATGTAATGGGATGTCACTGTCATGATTATATTATGTTATATATGACACCATCTTGCTAACAGACTCATTCCCTGTCCCCTTGCTGGCATTGAAGAAAAAGCTGCCATAAATCCTACAACTGCAAGGAACTGAATGCTACCAACAACCACGTGAATGTAGAAGCAGATTGTTCCTTAGTTGAGCCTCCAGATGAGAACCCAACCCTGACCAATACCTTAGTTGCAGTCTTGCAAGACCTGAAGCAGAGGACTCATTTAAGCAAGACCCAGACTTCTGACAAAAGAAGTGGAGGAAGTAAGAAATATGTGGTGTTTTGAGTAGCTAAACTTATGGTAATTTGTTGTGCAGCATAGAAAACTAATACATGGTCCTAGCTCCTTCACTCACTGGCTGTGTGACTCTAGGCATGAGCCTTTTCCTCTCTTTGCCTCAATTTGCTCATTTATAAAATAGGAAATGAGTCCATGCAAATGCTTACCTTGCCTCCTTTCCAGGGTTACTTTAGTACCCGATGAGTGTGGAAGCCCTTTGTAAATCATGAAGCATCGTGCAAATGTGAAAAATGACTGTTATTTTCTTTCCATACTTCCCAGGGCCTAGCAGCTCAAGCAGGTGACCTTGGAAAAAGAGAAGATGGGAAACAACCGAAAAACTTCAATGGCCTTAAAACTGACACTGGCTTGTTGGGCCCATGTTGGAATGTTTGGTTTTAAGAAGAACAATCCCTGTAAGCAGATTGAAACTTCTCAAGCTGTTTGGAAGACATTCTGACTAGATTCTTAAGGTTTCTGACTCTTCAAACTACCCAGTTGTCCTCAAACTACCCAGCAGCCCAGTGCAATGTCACATCCCTTTTCTTTCTACCCACGCTGCTTCCATATCCTCACTTTACCAAAGTCAGCCCCCAAAGTCATTGTCCAATCCTCATTACTCCTAGGCTACTCACTGCCTGAGGCCATGGGCAATATATGATGACCTACAGCTCTTACCAGGTATAGAAGAAGGTTGCTGACAACTGAAGAAGGGTTGAGTCTCTTCAAAACAGACCAGCAGTTCATATGGCCATTCCCAACTATTCACTCTTGTGGCCATGAGCTATGGGGGAAAAGTTTGCTGCATGCTAGGGGCACTAGGCCACATGTATAGGTTGATCACTCGGCTTGTTCTTCCTTGAAATAGCAGAAATATAGATACTGGTCAGCCACCTCTTTGGAGACTCTTCTCCAATCCATTTATGCTACACAGCTTAACATCGTGCATGGCATTCAATGCTATATGATCTGACTCCTCCCTACCTCTTCTCAGTCCTCCTTCCAGACATTCTTGGTCTCTTCCTTAAACACTGGTTTAGGGCCTTCCCTTAGTCATTGGCACTAAGACATAGAACATGATGGTGATGATGTTGATGATGATGATGATGATGACAACATCTAATACTTATATGCTGAGCAACTTTCTAAGTTTATTGCATATATTAAGACATTCAGTCATCACCATGACAGTCCTATTAGGAGTACTTATATTATCATTTCCATTTTATGGATGAAGATATCAAGGTTCAGATCCTATTACTAATATGAGTGGTATTATCATTTGAAGCCATATACATTGAGTATGAAAACTATGCTTTTAATCATCAAGCTATGCTTTTTTTTTCAGCAGTTTTATGTCCAGGACCTAGTACCGTGCTTGGCTCATAACAGTGCTTTGTAAATGTTTATTGTGTGAGTGAATAAATAAATACTCAGGAAAAAAGCACAGAATTTGGAATCAGAAAGCCTAGTGTCAAGCCTAGTATCTACCATCTGACAATTTTTGTGGCTTTTAGTGAATGAGTCAACATTTCAAACTTTCTAAGGCCAAATAGCATACATAGTATTTATATGTGTGGGCTCTGGAGCCAGGCTGCCTATGTTCCAAATAAGGCACAACTACTGTTTTTTTTTACAAGGGTCAATAAATAGTACATTTAATTATTTTCCCTTTAAAATCTGTACTTAAAATGTATATCATTCAACTCCTTGGGTAATCATGAAGTTTTCCTCAAATATAATAACAGAAGAATTATAACATTTCTTTAATATCATCATATAGGCACAGTATGGAAGACCACCTTTCTCAACACAGACATCCTCAGGAGCTTTGGGTTCATTTCAGCAGGTACAGGGCATCACCATACTTGGGCTCACAGGTTAGTCAGTCTGTCAGTCCTCAGGTTAAGTTTCAGTAGACTCCTGCACATTGGGCACCTGGGTTGGCCTGGAGCACTGGGGGACTGCTGGTGGGAAGGGTTGACCATGCCATGTGGCTGGGCACATTGGTACAGAGAAGGACACAAGGCATTAGAGTATGTTTGGTGGGTCTGAGGACCTACCACTTCCCATGGGAGCTGATGCCAGGGCACTTCAAAGTCAGTGGGATCTGTATGACCTTGAGCAAACCCTTTATCCTTTCTGGGCCTCAGTTTCCTAATCTAAAATTAGGATAATTGTAATAAAGTTACAGGGTTGTTATGATGGAAATATGAGTTAATACAAGCATACCTCATTTTATTGAACTTTGCAAATACTGGTTGTTTTTTTCTTTTTTTTTTTTTTTTTACAAATTGAAGGTTTGTTGGCAATTCTGCATCGAGCAAACCTATTGGCATCATTTTTCCAACAACATTTGCTCACCTTATGTCTCTGTATAATATTTTGGTAATTCTCACAATATTTCAAACTTCTGCATCATTATTATATTTCTATGGTGATCTGTAATCGGTTATCTTTGATGTTACTATTGTAATCATCTTGGGGTGCCATGAACTACACCCATATAAAATGGCAAATTTAATCCATAAATGTGTGTTTTCTGACTGCTCTGCCAACTGGCTGCCCACTACCCCAATCTCAGCCCCATCTCTCTCCCTTTACTCAGGCCTCCCTACTCCCTGAGACACAACAATACTGAAATTGGGCCAAGTAATAACCCTACCATGATCTCCAATTGTTCAAGTGAGAGGAAGAGTCACATGTCTCACTTTATATCAAAACCTACAGTTATTAAGCTTAGTGAGGAAGACATGTTGAAAGCCAAGATAGGCTGAAAGCTAGACTGCTTGTGCCAAACAGCCAAGTTATGAATGCAAAGGAAAGTTTCTTAAAGGGAATTAAAAGCGCTCCTCCAGTGAATACACAAATGATAACAAAGTGCAACAGCTTGACTGCTAATATGGAGAACGTTTTAGGAGTCTGGATAGATCAAATAAGCCACAACCATCCCTTAAGCCAAAGCCTCATCCAGAGCAAGGCCATAACTCTCTTCAATTCTGTGAAGGCCCAAAGAGGTGAGGAAGCTGCAGAAGAAAAGTTTGAAGCTAGCAGAGGCTGGTTCATGAGGTTTAGGGGAAGAAGCCATCTCCATAACACAAAAGAGTAAGGTGAAACAGCAAGTGCTAGTGTAGAAGCTGCAAGGTATCCAGAAGATCTGGCTAAGATAATTAATGAAGGTGGCTAAACTAAAAAACAGATTTTCAGTGTAGATGAAACAACCTTCTATTGGAAGAAGAAGCCATCTAGGATTTTCATAGTTGGATGGGAGAAGTCAATGTCTGGCATCAAAGGACAGGCTGACTCTCTTACTAGAGGTTAATGCAACTGCAAATGCAACTGACTTTAAGTTGAAGCCAATACTCATTTACCATTCTGAAAATCCTAGGACCCTTAAGAATGATGTTAAATCCACTCTGCTTCTGCTCTGTAAATGGAACAATAAAGCTTGGATGACAGCACATCTTTTCATAACATGGTTTACTGAATATTTTAAGCCCATTGTTGAGAACTACTGCTCAGAAGAAAAAAGAGTTCTTTCAAAATATTACCGCTCATTGACAATGCACCTGGTCGCCAAAGAGCCCTGATGAGGATGTACAATTAGGTTAATGTTGTTTTCATGCCTGCTAACAAAACACCCATTCTGCAGCCCATGAATCAAGGAGGAATTTTGACTTTCAAGTCTTATTATTTAAGAAATACAGTTTGTAAGGTTGTATTTGCCATAAGTGATTGACTCTTCTGTTGGATCTGGGCAAATTAAATTGAAAACCTTCTGGAAAGGATTCACGATTCTGGGTGCCATTAAAAACATTTATGATTCATGGGAAGAGGTCAAAATCCACATTAATAGGAGTTTGGATGAAGTTGATTCCAACCTGCATAGATGACTTTGAGTGTTCAAGATTTCAGTGAGGGAAATAACTGCAGATTTGGTCAAAATAACAGGAGAACTAGAAATTAGGAGTGGAGCCTGAAGGTATAACTGCATTACTACAATCTCAATAAAACTTACTGCTTCTTATGGATGAGCAAAGAAAGTGGTTTATTGAAATTAAGTCCACTCCTGGTGAATTGCTGAAATGACACTGAATGATTTAGAGTATTATATAAACTTAGTTGATAAAACAGTGGCAGCGTTTGAGAAAAGTTCCACTGTGAGTAAAATGCTATCAAAGAGCATCAGATACTACCGAGAAACAGTCTTTGAAAAGATTGATGTAGCAAATTTCATTGTTGTCTTTTTTTAAGAACTTACTACAACCAACCCAACCTTTAACAACCATCCCTTCTCAGTAAGCTGCCATCAACATCAAAGCAAGACACTCCACCAGCAAAATGATTATGATCCATTGAAGTTCAGATGATGATTAGAATTTTTAGCAATAAATTACTTATGAATTAAGGTAAGGATATATTTAGACATAATGTTACTGCATACTTAATAGACTAAAGTATGATGTAAAATAATTTTATATGTATTGGGAAACAAAAACATCCATTTGACTTATTGAAATATTCATTTTATTGCACTGTTCTGGAACCAAACCTGCAATATCTCTGTGGTATGCTTATAAATATATAGTGCTTAGAACACTATTTGGGACATAGCAAGTGCTTGATGAATGTTAGTCATAAATGTTATTATTATGTTTTAATATTTTTATACAAAAATGGAGATAAGAATATTTATCTCACCAGGTTGTCTTGAGGATCAAATGAGGCAAAAGATGTGGGAATGCCTTGTCATCTTAATAGCACGCTGTAGATGCTAAACCTAAACTTAGAAATTATCCCAAATCACTTTGTGCAGGTCTTGAAGCTCGGGTTCCACGTAACTTAGCTTCACATTCACAGGTGAGCAGCAACTCCCTAGAAGCCTGGATAAAGCTTCTAGCATTGGTGCTGCCAGTGTCAAGAGGCCCACAATTGCTAGATCATGTGTGAGCACTGTGCTCTATAAATAGACATCTTCCCTCATGCAGACCGTGGGCCACAAAGTCTGCTGGGTGTCTCCTATTTACACTTGTAATAGGCCCAGGAGCCGGTCTGGGTTTGGCAGGAAGAGTCCCAGGGTACAGAAAGAAACTAGACTATATCAACTGATGTGACAAGGAGGAAAAAAAACCTGTGAAACATTACAAAAAGTTCCTGCCCTATGCACTGCAGTTCTCCTCTGATAAAGGGGGTGACCAAGGTACAGAGCAAATGAAAGACTTGGACTAGATCAGTGTGTCTCAGTCCAAGCTACACATCATCTACCTTGACACCATGAGTGAGAAAAGTAGGGAGGAGGACAAGGAGATGATGAATCGTGTAGCAACCTTGGTTCTCAAGCAGGAAGGGAGTATGGGGCAAAATAACCACACATTGCTCTAAAATGTCCTAGGTTGGTGTGTATGAAGGGCCTGAGAAAACGATTACAGTTTATACATGCTAGGACTTTTGAGACAAGACTGGCTAAATTCTGCTCAGGCTGTGACCTTCTTTGGTCTGCCTAGGAAGAGTGTCTCATCTACCCAGCCTCACTGAGGGGAGGAGGAATCCAATCACTTCAAGTGAGCTAAACACATTTTTTTACAGTGAGGAAAAGATAAAGTGTCTCGAAAACCTCCCTTTGAATTTTCAGATCCTCTCACTGCTGGCAGCTGCTGACTGAGGTTTGAGTGGGAGGGTATGAATGGAAGAGAATGGAGGGAGAGATTTATGGACAGACTGGACTGAGGGACTGATCTAAAGGAGGCTGGATTGGGTATAAGTACGGTGACTGGCCTGGGGCCAGAGAGACAATGGTAAGTGGAGTTTGCAGACATTTTTATCATGTAGAAGCTGGAGAAGAACTTGTAGTATTTTTTATTGTTTTGTAATGCCCACAGTGACCTTATAGAGATGGCTACACAAACACCCCACTGACCATTTAATAGCAGAGGGGCTGCCGGGAGAGGTCTTAATGAGGTTTGGAAAATATAGGATACCTCAGACTGAATGTGAAAGCTACGCTATACATCTTACATAATATTAACAAAAATATACAGCTACACCTATGTGGCTATTTACTTGACTGGCTTGTACTATAACCACTGCTCGCTCATCAGTTGGATTTTAGTCTGGATTTTGTGAGCACTTGATTGGTGCCTACCCTCAGAAGGGGACTTAGTAGATACAAATAGGCTAAGAGCTAGGCTTTGCTAAAGCTAAAACAAACACTTGGTTTCCATTGCAAAATGTACTAAAGGACCAAATGAGTGGGCTCAGAGACCTCAGGAAGGCAAAAGTGAACTGAGCTGCTAGACCTTAAGGAATGGATATGTTTGTGAAGGTGGGAAAGGAGAAAGGCAGGGAGAGAAGGGAAGAGGATACTCCAGGAAAAGAAACAACTTGAATAAAGGCTTGGAACTTAAAATGAGCATAGTCTGGTCCAGGGATATGTTCTCATGTGATTTAACGTGTAAACCTTATTCAAGACACTTCCTCTATGATTTGATCAAACATAGGTTTGGCTATTTAGAAAGACGGATAGATGATAGATGACAGACAAAGGATAAATACACAGATGGGTAGATGGATGGATGGATAGAAAGTTAGATGATAGATAGATGATAGATAGAGTAAGATAGAATAAATAGTCCTAAGTCAAGAAACAGAACCATGATTAATTATTTTGGGTTTGTCATTAACTTAATATATCCTAATTCAATAAATCACTGTGACCTTGGACAGGTCACTTACTACCCATGGCCTCTTCTGCTCCATTTGCAACAAAATGTGGGCAGGCACCCAAATTTTCAGCCTGAAGGAGATTCACCCTCTTGTAGATCTCTTCCTCACACACATGCTACAATACTACACACTCCAAGGAATCCAGAGAATAATTGTAAACAGTGTTCGCCCAATCTAATCAGAAGCAATGACACCAACATCTAAAGCCCATGACAGCCTAAACCCATTTTGTTCTCTTACTTTCAGAATTACACTTTACTTATTTATTTTTAATATTTATTTATTTTTAAGTTCCAGTATATACTTAACATGGTGTTATATTTGTTTCAGATTTACAATGTAGTGTTTCAACAGTTTTATACATTACACATTGCTCAGCATGATAAGTATACTCTTAATCCTCTTTACCTATGACACCATCTTCCAACCTGCCTCCCCTCTGGTAACCACCAGTTTTCTCTCTATATATAAGAGGTTTGTTTTGCCTTTGGTTGTCTTTCTTTCTTTCTTCATGTGTTTTGTTTCTTAAATTCCACATATGAGTGAAACATATGGTATTTTTCTTTTTCTGGTTGACTTTTTTCATTTAGCATTATACCCTCTAGGACCATCTGTTGATGTTGTTGTAAATGGCAAGATTTCATTCTTTTTACGACTGAGTAATATTTCATTACTTATATATATATTCCATATATGTAATCCATACACACACACACACACACACACACACACACACACTACATCTTCTTTGTCTATTCATTTATGCATTGACACTTGGGATGCTTCCATATCTTGGCTATTGAAATAATGCTGCAATAAACATAAAGGTGCATGTATGTTTTCAAATCAGTGTTCATTTTCCTTGGGTAAATACCCATTAGTGGATTTACTGGATCATGTAGTAATTGTATTTTTAATTTTAGATTCAGGGTTCTGGGCAGGGGAAGGGAACCCAGTGTGAACTTGGGATCTCAACTACTGCAGGAGAAATAGCCCATGTGTCTTTGGGAAGCAGAAGTTCCAGTCTTCCATTCTGAACTTCTAGGGTTCCCCTTTGCCACCCAGGAAACAGGTGGAGCTAAAGCTCAGAAGCCCAGGGTGCTTAGAGCCCACTTGTCCTACTTCACTAGCCTTTTTCCATCCAGGCCAAGGAGTAAGGTGAGTCCTCTCAGCTACTCACACTTCTCCAGTGTTGGCTGCCAAGGGAAGACAGTGCCGAGTCCCCCCTGTTCTTCCACTTTCAAGATTACACTTTAGATTCAGGGAGCTTGGCAGGGAACCCAGTGTGAACTTGGGATCTCGACTGCTGCAGGAGAAACAGCCCATGTGTCTTTGGGAAGCAGAAGTTCCAGTCTCCCATCCTGAACTTCTAAGGTTCCCCTTTGCCACCCAGGAAACAGGTGAGGCTAAAGCTCAGCAACCCAGGGTGCGTGGAGTCCACTTGTCCTATTTCGCTAGCCTTTCTCCATCCAGGCTCTCACCAGACTCAGGCTAGAAAAGCTTTCAGATCACCTGCTCCCACCTTCTCTACCTGGTGCAAGACTCCCCTCCTCAGCCTTCCTGCCAAGTGCTCCTCACCCAACCTCCCAGTGAACTGGGAGAGACCTGGAAGCTCTCTGCCTCAGCAGGCTTAGGATTCCACTTGGCAACATGTTCTTCCTGCTGGTGATCCAGACTTTCTCTTCTGTAACTTCCTCCTGCACACCCACGTTCTGCCCTCAGGACAACCAGCCAGACAAAACTGCTCCTTATTCTTGGGAATGTCCTGCACGTATTTGAACACAGCTATCTCTGCCATTCTGGCTCCCTAACCAGCCACTTCCCACCCCTCAGTGTTATTGTTATATAATTCACATACCATAAAATTATTCATCCATTTAAAGTGTACAATTCAATATGTTTTATTTTATTTACAGAGTTGGGCAGCCATCACCACAATCAAGAAAATTATCATCATCTCAAAAAGAAATCTTATACCTGCTATCAACTAACTCCTCCCCAGCACCTTAGGCCTTAGGTAGCCACTTATCTACTACATATTTCTATTGATTCGGCTATTCTGGAAATTTCAAATAAATGAGATTAGCAACATGGGCTTAATTCATACTCTGTGGAACTTTGGCTAAGTCACTTGACATTTCTATGACTAGGTGTCCCCGACATAGAAAAAAGTAATATTGGTTTTTACTTCATAAGGTAAAATGATGCTTACATGAGCTAATA
Source organism: Taxidea taxus jeffersonii (assembly GCA_003697995.1). NCBI lineage: Eukaryota > Metazoa > Chordata > Mammalia > Carnivora > Mustelidae > Taxidea > Taxidea taxus. The sequence continues at coordinate 62,265 of RCUC01088004.1, read as the reverse complement.
TATTATAAAACATTTAGTAGAGGATTTGCTTTTATTGTTGCTTTTTACAAAGTGAATTTCCAGATTATTGTGCTCATCTTCAACTGATGTGTTCTCATTGGAATGGAACAGAGAAGGATCTGGGGTGATAATGTAAGTATTAGGTGAGAGTCAACAATTTAGCAGCCTGTTAGAGCACAGAAATGACATATCAGAATGGCCTCAGCAAAGAAGCAAGTCCTATAGGCTCTCTGTTGGACTGGACACTAACTCATTAATTTCTGAAGTGGAGAGGACAAGGGTTCAGGGGTTCATTGGTGTACTAATAGAGGTACTTCATGGCTCTTGGCCTGCTGATATTTATTAATCAGTATGCAAAATCTCTAGTTATGTACAAACCTAATGGTAGACATATATGAAAAACCTCTAATAAATATGTAAAGGACGAAGAGAAACAAACCCAAATATATCAATAAAGAAAATCAGCAAACCATGAAAGAGAAAGACAAGATAGCATCACAGAAAATCTTCAGAAACAAACACAAAACAATAATAAAATGACAATAAGTACAAATCTATCAATAATTACTTTGAATGTAAATGGACTAAACACTCAAAAGACATTGGGTGACAGAATGGATACAAAAACAAGAACCATCTATACACTGCCTACAAGAGACTCATTTTAGACCTAAAGACACCTACAGATTGAAAGAGGGGATAAAGAAGAAATGTCTCATGAAAATGGATGTCAAAGAAAAGCTGGAGTAGCAATATTTATATCAGACAAAATAGACTTTATTTTTTTTAAGATTTTTATTTATCTGACACACAGAGAGAAATCACAAGTAGGCAGAGAGAGAGAGGGGGAAGCAGGCTCCTCACTGAGCAGAGAGCCCAACGTAGGACTCGATCCCAGGACTCCAAGATCATGACCTGAGCTGAAGGCAGAGGCTTAACCCACTGAGACAAAATAGACTTTAAAACAAAGACTGGAACAAGAGACAATGAAAAGAACTATATAATAATAAGGAGGACAATCAAAAAGGAGGTATGACAATTTTAAATTTAAATACACCCAACATAGGAGCACCCAAATACATAAAACAGTTAATAACAAATGTAAAGGAACTAACTGATAATAATACAATAATACTATGGGACTTTATCACACCAACTTACATCAATAGAGAGATCATCCAAACAGAAAATCAACAAGGAAACAATGGCTTTGAATAACACACTGGACCAGATGGACTTAACGTATATTCAGAACATTCCATCCTAAAACAGTAGAATACATATTCTATTCAAGTACACATGAGACATTCTCCAGAACAGATCACATATTTGGTCACAAATCAGGCCTAAACAATTAAAAAAAAAGAATGAGATCATACCATACATCTTTTCTGACCACAACACTGAAACTAGAAGTCAACTACAAGAAAAAATCTGGAAAGACCTCAAATACATGGAGGTTAAATAACATGCTACTAAATAATGAATGGGTCTACCAGAAAACTAAAGAAGAAATAAAAACAGTACATGGAAACAAATGAAAATGAAAACACAATAGTCCAAAACCTTTGGGATGCAGTAAAAGCCACTCTAAGAGGGAAGTCTGTAGCAAAACAGGCCTACCTCAATAAGCAAGAAAAATATCAAATAAAAAACTTAGCCATGTTGTCGCAAATGGCAAGATTTCATTTCTTTTGATGGCTGCATAGTATTCCATTGTATATATATATATATATATATATATATATATATATATATATATATATACCACATCTTCTTTATCAATTCATCTGTTGGTGGACATCTGGATGGAACTAGAGTGTATTATGCTTAGCGAAATAAGTCAATCGGAGAAAGACAACTATCATATGATCTCCCTGATATGAGGAAGTGGAAATGCAACGGGGGTGGGGGTTAAGGGGGTTGGAAAATAATAAATGAAACAAGATGGGATCAGGAGGGAGACAAACCAAAAGAGACTCTTAATGTCATAAAACAAACTGAGGGGGATGGGGGGAGGGGTGTAGGGAGAGGGTGGTGGGGTTACATTATATGTTTACATAAAAAAATTTTTTTAAAAACCTTAGCCTTACACCTAAAAGGTCTAAAGAAAGAACAACAAACAAAACCAAAAACCAGCAGAAGATAGGAAATAACAAAGAGTAGAGCAGAAATAAATGACATAGAAACTTAAAAAACAATAGAACTGGGTGCCTGGGTGGCTCAGTGGGTTAAAGCCTCTGCCTTCAGCTTGGGTCATGATTCCAGGGTCCTGGGATTGAGCCCTGCATCAGGTTCTCTGCTCAGCGGGGAGCCTGCTTCCTCTCCTCTCTCTCTCTGCCTGCCTCTCTGCCTACTTGTGATCTCTGTCTGTCAAATAAATAAATAAAATCTTAAAAAAAAACAGAACTGATCAATGAAACCAGGAGATGGTCTTTCAAAAAATTAAATTTGATAAACCTCTAACCAGACTAATCAAGAAAGAAAGAGAAAGGACTCAAATAAATAAAATCACAAACAAGAGAGGAGAAATAACAATCAACGACACAGAAATACAAACAATTATAAGAGAATATTATGAAAACCTATATGCCAAAAACCTAGACAACCTAAAAAAATATATATAAATTCCTAGAAACATATAAGCTACCAAAACTAAATTAAGAAGAAATAGAACATTTGAACAGACTGATAACCTGCAAAGAAATTGAATCGGTAATCAAAAAACTCCCAAAAAACAAAAGTCTAGGACCAGGTGGCTTCACAGGTGAATTCTACCAAACATTTAAAGAAGAGTTAGTGGGATGCCTGAGTGGCTCAGTGGGTTAAGCCGCTGCCTTCGGCTCGGGTCATGATCCCAGGGTCCTGGGATGGAGTCCCACATCGAGCTCTCTGCTTGGCAGGGAGCTTGCTTCTCCCCTCCCCTCTCTGCCTGCCTCTCTGCCTACTTGTGTGATCTCTGTCTGTCAAATAAATAAATAAAATCTTTAAAAAAAATAAAGAAGAGTTAGTACCTATTCTTCTCAAACTACTTGGAGAAATAGGAAAGGAGGGAAAACTTCCAGATTCAGTCTAGGAGCCCAGCATTACCCTGATACCAAAACCAGATGAAGACCCCACTAAAGGGACACCTGGGTGGCTCATTTGGTTCAGTGTCTGCCTTTGGCTCAAGTCATAATCCCAGGGGCCTGGGATCAAGTCCCACATCAGGCTCCTTGCTCAGCAGGGAGCCTGCTTCTCCCTCTGCCTGCTGCTCCCCCTGCTTGTGTGCATGCTCTCTCTCCCCCCCCAACAAATAAATAAATAAAATCTTTAAAAAAAAGATCCCACTAACAAGATAACTACAGGCCAATATACCTAATGAATATAGATGCAAATATCCTTAATAAAACAATAGCAAATTGAATTCAACAATAATTTAAAAAATCATTCACCGTGATCAAGTAGGATTTATTCCCAGGTTGCAAGTGTGGTTTGATATTAGCAAATCAGTCAGTGTGATACATCACATCAATAAGAGAAAGGATAAGGACCATATGACCATTTCAATAGATGCAGAAATAGCATTTGACAAAGTTCAACACCAATTCATGATTTTAAAAAACCCCTCAAACAAAGTTAAGAGGGAGCATACCTCAACATAAAAGCCCTATATGAAAAACCCATAGGTAACATCATCCTTAATGGGGGGAAAACTAAGAGCTTTTCTCCTAAGGTCAGGAACAAAACAGGTATGTCCACTCTCACGACTTTTATTCAACATAGTACTAGAAGTCCTACCCATAGCAATCAGACAACAAAAAGAAATTGAAAGAATCCAAATCCATAAGGAAGAAGTAAAACTTTCACTATTTGCAGATGACATGATGCTATATATAGAAAACCTAAAAAACTCCACCAAGACCTGCTAGAACTGATAACCAAACTCAGTATCTCAGGATACAAAAATCAATGTAGAGAAATGTGTTGCATTTCTATCAATAATGTTGCAGAAGAAAGAGAAATTAAGAAAAATAATCCTATTAAAATTGAACTAAAAGTAATAATATACCTAGTTATAAACTTAATCTGAGGGGTGAAAGACCTGTACTCTGAAAACTATAAAACACTGAAGAAAGAAATTGATGATGACACAAAGAAATGAAAAACATTCCATGCTCATGAATTGGAAGAAAAAATAACGTTGAAATATCTATACTACCCAAAGCAATGTATATATTTAATGCATTCCTTATGAAAATACCAACAACACTTTTCATGGTACTAGAACAAACCATTTCAAAATGTGTGTGGAACCACAAAAGACCCTGAATATCCAAAGCAATCTTGAAAAGGAAAAGCAAAGCTGGAGCCATCACAATTCCAGACTTCAAGTTATATTACAAAGGTGTAGAGGTCAAAACAGTATGGTACTGGCACAAAAATAGACACATAGATAAATCAGAATAAAAAAATCCAGAAACAAACCCACAAATTTGTGGTCAATTAATCTTCAACAAAGCAAGAGAGTATATCCAACTGGAAAAGGACAGCGTCTTCAACACATGTTGTGAAAATTGAACAGCATTATGTAAAAGAAGGAAACTGGACCACTTTCTTAGGCCATACACAAAAATAAATTCAAAATGGACAAAAGACCTAAATGTGAGACTGAAAAGATAAAAATCCTAGAAGAGAACACAGACAATAGCCTCTCTGACACTGTCTATAGCAACTTTATTTTCTTGATATGTCTCCTGAGGCAAGGGAAACAAAAGCAAAAATATATTATTGGGACTACATCAAAATAAAAGTCTTCCGTGAAGCAAAGGAAAAAATCAACAAAAGTAAAGGCAATTTCCTGAATAGGAGAAGATATTTTCAAATGACATATCCAATAAGGGGTTCGTATCCAAAATATATAAAGAACTTATAAAACCCAACACCCCCAAAAAACCAGTAATCCACTTAAAAATGTGCAGAAGACATGAACAGACATTTCTCCAAAGAAGACATCTAAATGGCCAACAGATGCATGAAAAGATGCTCATCATCACTCATCATTAGGGAAGTGCAAATCAAAAGTACAATGAGTTATCACCTCACACCTGTCAGAATGGTTAAAAGCAACACAAGAAACAAGAGGTGTTGGCAAGGATGTGGAGAAAAAGGAACTCCTGTGCACTGTTGGTGGGAATGCAAGCTGATGCAGCCACTGGGGAAAACAGTATGGAGTTTCTTTAAAAAGTTAAAAGTAGAAGTATCCTAGCGAGGATCCAGCAATCACACTTCTAGGTATTTACCCAAAGAATGCAAAAACACTAATTCAAAGAAATACATGCACCTTTATTTTTATAGCAGCATTATTTATAATAATGGAAGCAGCCCAAGTGTCCATTGACTAATGAATGGGTATAGAAGATACGGTGTATATATATAAAATGGAATGACATTCAGCGATAAGAAAGAATGAAATCAGCAGACACATGAAAAAGTGCTCCACATCACTGGACATCAGGGAAATACAAATCAAAACCACAATGAGATACCACCTCACACCAGTCAGAATGGCTAAAATTAACAAGTCAGGAAATGACAGATATTGGCAAGGAGAAAGGGGAACCCTTCTACACTGTTGGTGGGAATGCAAGCTGGTGCAACCACTCTGGAAAACAGCATGGAGGTTCCTCAAAAAGTTGAAAATAGAGCTACCCTATGACCCAGCAATTGAAATACTGGATATTCACCCAAAGATACAAATGTAGTGATCCCCAGGGGCATGTACACCTGAATGTTTATAGCAGCAATGTCCACAATAGCCAAACTATGGAAAGAACCTAGATGTCCATCAACAGATGAATGGATAATGAAGATGTGGTATATATATACAATGGAATACTATGCAGCCATCAAAAGAAATGAAATCTTGCCTTTTCCAATGACATGGATGGAACTAGAGGGTATTATGCTGAGTGAAATAAGTCAATCAGAGAAAGACAATTATCATATGATCTCCCTGATATGAAGAATTTGAGAGGCAACATGGGGGGCTTAGGGGTAGGGAAGGAAAAAATGAAACAAGATGGGATTGGGAGGGAGACAAACCATAAGAGACTTAATCTCACAAAACAAACTCAGGATTGCTGGGTGAAGGAGGGTAGGGAGAGGGTGGTTGCATTATGGACATTGGGGAGGGTATGTGCTATGGTGAGTGCTATGAAGTGTGTAAACCTGGCGATTCACAGACCTGTACCCCTGGGGCTAATAATACATTATATGTTAATAAAAAATTAAAAATTTTAAAAAGAATGAATGAAATCTTGCCATTGCAATGACATGGATGGAGCTAGGGAGTGTAATGTAAGCAAAATAAGACAGAGAAAGAGAAATACCATATGATTTCATTCATATGTGGAATTTAAGAAACAAAACAAATGGGGAAAGGGGAAAAAGAAGGAAGAGACAAAGCAGGAAACAGACTCTTAACTATAAAGAACAAAATAATGGTTACCAGAAGCAGGGCAAGGGCAGGGATGGGTTAAATAAGTGATGGGGATTAAGCAAGGCACTTCATTATGATGAGAACCAGCGATGTATGGAATTGTTGAATTACTATATTGTACACATGAAGCTAATATATCATTGCATGTTAACTAACTGGAATTAAAATAAAAACTTAAAAAATAAGCAAAAATAAACAGACTCTTAACTATAGAGAACAAACTGATAGTTACCAGAAGGGAGAAGGGTGAGGGGATGGGTGAAATATGAGATGGAGATTAAGGAGGGCACTTGTGATGAGCACTGGGTTGTGTATGAAATTCTTGAAACACTATATTGCACACCTGAAGCCATATGATATTGTAAATTAATTGACTGGAATTAAAATAAAAACTTAAACATAAAAGAATTTCAATATTTTAATAACCGCTCTAACTATATCATTTTATACTGGCTAGAGGTTGGGCCCAAGAAGAAATATGATCTTCCCTGATATAGACAACACATTTCTGGTTATGCAGACTATATTTTCAGTGGTTTTGGTAACCACACAACACTGCGCTGAGAACTGAGAATGAACCTTTAAGCCTTTTCTATTTACTGTTGTTAAGCTCCATCCTCTCTGAATAAGCTGCACTAGGTCATGTTAGGGACCTAGTCCTATGTTCACAATCCTACATTTACAAAGGTGATTCATGTTGATTGTTAAGTTCCTTGAATTAGGATGTGTGCTTCATACCAGACTTTCTAAAAGGGCTTTGAGGCTTCCTAGCAGGCAGGTTTGGCAATGGCAACAATGACACCTAGACCCCATATTTGTTCTTTGGCTCCTCAGAATTGGAAGGGGCTCTATTCAGCCTTCCTGTCAATCACGAAATTAGAATAGACTACACATTGAGAGAAAATGAGATGGCCTCAAGAAAAAGAAGGAGATAGACTTTAAAAGGGGACAAACCTCCAATCTGAACAGATATGTAGCAAAGCCAGACCACTTCTAGTTCCAGGCAGTTCTCCAGGTGAAGGCTGATCTGGGAAGAGCAGCCAGGAAGGAGGCTTCAGAAGTGCAGGGAGAAAAAAATCTCAGGCCAAGTTAGAAACAGTCCAGGAAATCTGAGAAGGGGAAGATGAATATAAACATTACCCTGGAATGAGGACAGCAAGTGAGTTTTTGGTCCTCGGTGTGTGAGGTAGTGGGGGGCATGGGTGGGTAAATGGGGTGAGGGTGGTATCTAGAACATTCCCCAAGACTCAGACTAGCAAGACTTATTTGGAAAGTTGGGCTTTTTGCTATTTGTCTGACTGGCTTCTCATTCATGCTGAAAGGGGTGGGGGTCGGGAGGAGGGCAGCCAGTGCAAGCAGCTAACACAAGGCTCTATCTGGGCTGGGAGCAGATAATCTGAGGAGCCAATATGGTGATGAGGGCAACCTACCTAATGAGGAAGGCATAGGCTTTTTCAAGGTAGGCAACTGATATGCTGAGGAGGATAGCTGGCATCTGGGGATTTGGAGGAAAAAGAAAAAGAAAAACAAAAACATATATCCTCAGAAGGCAGGGAAGCAGCTTAGAAGGGGGAAGAAGAGGATAGAATTCCAGCTTCACTGCTTGCTCAACCTTGGTGGCTGAGTATTGTTGGGTGGGAAACAGTTATTCAAGAGACATAAGGTGCCCTGTACAGACCTTAGTGTTAATGCTACTGATTCCTACTTACCAAATCTCTCTTGAATATTATGTTATGATTATTTACTAATGAAAACCCCAAACTGTCTAGAAAGGCAAGGATGTCTTTTGGAATGAAACCCCAAATGTAGATTGGATCTTTTTCTCCAGAAGGCAAGGCCAACTGTCTCTTCCATTTCATCTGGATTCATAATATAATTGCTTAAGAGCCTGGTCTCAAATTCTAGCCCTACCACTTACTGTTAACTTCACCCCTCTCTGACTCATGTTCCTCATCGGTAGAATGATTATAATAAGAGAATCTGCATCATAGATTATTGTGAGGAAACACATTGTAGGTCATTTGCTTATTGGTGAGCACTTGCATGGAGCTTAGCAGGTACTAATAACTCAATAAATATTAGGATTTGGATTCTGACACATTATCCAATTAGGCATTGTCTTTCCTGCTTTGTGTCTTATGTAAATGTCCCTAATTAAGCCACTGAAAAAATGATGATGGCACAAAAATGAATCTCCTCTTCCCTTCCTACTAGCCTCCCATTTGGTTCTCTGATCTATGTGGACACTTCTGGTATGTACATGTATACATACTATAATTACTGTGGTCCCTCACCCCACCTTGCCACACCATTCTGGACCACACCCCACATCTTCTATTCCCCATATTACCACAAGCTTCCATCTCCAGTATGTTGCTCCTTCTATCTTTCCTCCCTTCCTCTCTGCCTTCTTGTCCCTCGACCTGCACTGACCATCCATCCTTCTAGTTACACAAGCAGATACCTAAAACTCATCATACTAGATCATGGATCAGCAAACTTTTTCCATAAAGAAAAAGATAGTGAATATTTTAGGATTTGAGTGCCTCTTGTAACAGCTATTCAACTCTGTCATTGAACATAAAGACAGTCATAAACAATACATAAGCTATGTCTGTGTTCTAATAAAATCTTATTTACAAACACAGGCAGTGGGCCGGATTTGGCCTGAAAGCTGTATTTCAATAAAAATTATTGTAGAGCACGCCTTTTTCCTCAAAACCCATGAACTTTTATCCAAGTTCATAAAAATATCTAAAATCTGTTTGCTTCTTGCCAACTCTGCTACCTTCACCCTGGGCCAAACCATTATCATTTCTTGCCTGAACCATTCATTATAGGAAATACCTGATTGGTTTCCTAATTCTACTACTGTCCTCCTACAGTTCATTTCTCACATAGTAGCCAGAGCGTTCTTTTCAAAATTCACATCTGACCATGTTATCCTTCTATTTAAAATCATTCAATGGTTTTACACTTTTCTTAAGATAAAGATCCAAATCCTTAATATAGCTTATAACATGCTACATGATTTGACTCTATCTTTTCAGGTTTTTCCCTACCACTCTCTCCCTAGTCACTATGCCTTAGGCATACTGGCCTTCTTTTATTTCTTCAAACATGCCAAGCTCCTTTATACCTCAAGGCCTTTGCGTAAGCTTTTCCCTATACTAAAAATCTGCCTCCTTTCCATCCTTCTATCTCCATTGAAACATGCATAAATAATGCTTCTTCATCCATAACCCTCAACTCTAAGGTCATTTGCTTTGGAATGCTTTACCTAATCATTCCCTGACTAGAAAAGACCCCACATTTAAATGTTATGCTTATAGCAGCATTATTTACAATAGACAAATTATGGAAGTAGCTCAAGTGTTCACTGATAGATGAATGGATTTTTAAAAATGCGACACACACACACACACACACACACTGGAATATCATTCAGCCATAAAAAAGGATGAAATATTGCCATTTGCAGTGATGTGGATGGAGCTAGAGAGTGTTATGCTCTCTAGTGAATTAAGTGAATTAAGCTAGTTAGAGAAAGACAAATGCCATATGATTTTGTTCATATGTGGAATTTAAGAAACAAAACAAATGAATGGGGCAGGAGGAGCAAGGCAAACCAAGAAACAGATTCAGCTATGGAGGACAAAATGATGGTTACCAGAGGAGAAGCGGGTGGGAGGATGGGTTAAACAGGTGATAGGGGCTAAGGAGTGCACTCTTTGTGATGAGGACTGGGTGTTGTATGGAAGTGCTGAATCACTTTATTGTACCTCTGAAACCAGTATAACGCTGTACATTAACTATACTGGAATTAAAATAAAATAAAATGAAAAAAATGCTTTCAGGACTCCCCATAATATTCCTTCCTAGAACATATACCTGTTTTGAACTAAGCAGTGGTTTATGGGCCTATTTTATTAAAGCCTATTCCCCTAACTAGGGTGTAAACTCCATGGAGCAGAGACTGGACATGTCTTGTAGATAATGCAGACACTGTCTTTAACACAATTCCTTACTTAACAAGTGTTCATTTTTAAAACTGCTTTGTTGAGGTATGCATGGCATATGATAACCTGAACATACTAAAAATGTACAATTGATGAATCCTGATGTATGTATATATCATGAAGCCATCCCTGCAATTAATATAATACTTATATTTACCACCTCCAAAATTTCCCCCTGTCCCTTTGTAATCTCTTTTCTCCCCGGGTGATCACTGACCTGATTTCTGACACAAGAGATTGGTTTGTATTTTCAACTTTTTAAATTTTTTGCAACTGCAAAGTTATGTTTACAGTTGTCATTTTTTTCTCATCTCTTCTCCCCTCTTTATTATGGTAGTAAAATATACATATAACATAAATTTGCCATTTTTATCATTGTTAAATGTACAATTCAGTGGCATTAATTACATTCATAATGTTATACAACCATCATTACCATCTATTTCCAAAATTTTTCTTCAGTACAAACAGAGATTCTGTAAACATTAAGCAATAACCCATACTTCCTCTTCTCCCCAGATTCTGATAACTGCCAATCTTTTTTCTGTCCCTATGAATTTGCCTGTTCTAGATATTTCGTATAAGTGGAATCATAAAATATTTGTCCTTTGTGTCTGGTTTATTTCATTTAGCATAATGTTTTCTTTTAAAAAAAAAGATCTTATTTATTTATTTGACAGAGAGAGACCACAAGTAGGCAGGCAGAGAGAGAGAGAAAGAGGGAAGCAGGCTCCCTACTGAGCAGAGAGCCTGATGCGGGGCTCGATCCCAGGACCATGAAATCATGACCTGAGCCAAAGGCAGCAGCTTAACCCACTGAGCCACACAGGTGCCCCTAGCATAATGTTTTCAATGTGTATCCATGTTGTAGCATGCATCAGAACTTCATCCCTTCCCATAACCAAATATTTTGTTGCATGGATACACCAATTTAGTTTATACCTTAGACTATAAAAGGTGGAAGGTTGCTTCCACCTTTTAATCATTGTGAATAATGCTGCAATAAACATTGGCATACAAGTATCTGTTTGAAACATGTTTCGAATTTTTTGGTTATATATCTAGGAATAGAATTACTGAATCATATAATAATTTTATGCTTAACTTTTTAAGGAACCGCCAAACTGTTTTTCACAGCATCTAAACTGCTTTTACATTCCCACCAGCAAAGTATGTGGGCTCTAATTTCACCATATCTTTGTCAACATTTGATGTTTTTAACTTTTAAAAGTTATACTTATCATAGTAAGTATGAAGAAGTATCTCATTGTTGTTTGCTTTTATATTTCCCTAACAGCTAAAGATGTTGAGTGTCAGTTCATGTGTTGATTGCCATTTTTTATTTTTTATTTATTTATTTTTTTACTTTATTTAAGCTTTATTTAAACATATGATGTAACCCCACCACCCTCACCCAACCCCTCTTCCCCCCACCCCCCTCAGTTTGTTTTATGACATTAAGAGTCTCTTTTGGTTTGTCTCCCTCCCGATCCCATCTTCTTTCATTTTTACTATTCCTACCACCTTAACTCCCACCCCCGTTGCATCTCCACTTCCTCATATCAGGGAGATCATGTGGTAGTTGTCTTTCTCCAGTTGACTTATTTCGCTAAGCATAATACGCTCTAGTTCCACCCATGTTGTCGCAAATGGTAAGATTTCATTTCTTTTGATGGCTGCATAGTATTCCATTGTATATATATACCACCTCTTCTTTATCCATTCATCTGTTGATGGACATCTAGGTTCTTTCCATAACCTGGCTATTGTGGACATTGCTGCTATAAACATTCGGGTACACGTGCCCCTTCGGATCACTTCATTTGTATCTTTAGGGTAAATTTTTTGAGGAACCTCCATGCTGTTTTCCAGAGTGGTTGCACCAGCTTGCATTCCCACCAACAGTGCAGGAGGTTTCCCCTTTCTCCACATCCTCGCCAGCATCTGTCATTTCCTGACTTGTTCATTTTAGCCATTCTGACTGGTGTGAGGTGGTATCTCATTGTGGTTTTGATTTGTATTTCCCTGATGCCCAGTGATGTGGAGCACTTTTTCATGTATCTGTTGGCCATCTGGACGTCTTCTTTGCAGAAATGTCTGTTCATGTCCTCTGCCCATTTCTTGATTGGATTATTTGTTCTTTGGGTGTTGAGTTTGCTAAGCTCTTTGTAGATTTTAGATACTAGCCCTTTATCTGATATGTCATTTGCAAATATCTTTTCCCACTCTGCCAGTTGTCTTTTGGTTTTGTTGACTGTTTCCTTTGCTGTGCAAAAGCTTTTGATCTTGATGAAGTCCCAATAGTTCATTTTTTCCCTTGCTTCCCTTGCCTTTGGCGTTGTTCCTAGGAAGAAGTTGCTGCGGCTGAGGTCGAAGAGGTTGCTGCCTGTGTTCTCCTCAAGGATTTTGATGGATTCCTTTCTCACATTGAGGTCCTTCATCCATTTTGAGTCTATTTTCGTGTGTGGTGTAAAGAAATGGTCCAATTTCATTTTTCTGCATGTGGCTGTCCAATTTTCCCAACACCATTTGTTGAAGAGGCTGTCTTTTTTCCATTGGATATTCTTTCCTGCTTTGTCGAAGATAGTTCTAGTAGCTTTTTTGTGGATTCTTTGGCATGCTGTATGTGTAGGATCATGTCATCTGTAAGTTGAGATAGTTTGACTTTTAAATTTGGTGACTTTTAGTTTTTATCTTATCTAATTTCTCTGATGAGAACTTTCAGTACAATGTTGGATAGCAGTGGTAAGAGTTGACATCCTTGTCTTGTCCCTGATCTGAAGGGGAAAGCTTTCAGTTTTTCACCATTGAGTATGGTATTTGTTGTGGGTTTTTCATAAATGCCCTGAATCATGTTGAGGAAGTCTTCTTCTATTGCTGGTTTTCTGAGTCCTTGTATCATGAAGTGGTGTTGGATTTTGGAAAATGCCTTTTTTGCATCAATGGAGATAGTCATTTGGATTTTTCCTTTCCACCTATTTATGTAGCATATTACATTGATTGATTTTCTTATGTTGAACCACTTTTGTATTCTGACCTAGTCATAGTGTATAATTCTTTCACTTTACTGTTAGAGTTAGTTTGTTAAAATTTGCTGAGAATTTTGTGTCTATATTCATAAGGGATATTTATCTTTTATTTTCTTGTAATGTTTTCTCTGACTTTGGTATCAGGGTAATACTGGCCTCATAGAATGAGTTAGAAAGTATTTCCTCCTCTTCTACTTATGAAAAGTTTGAGAAAGATTGATGTTTATTCTCCTTTAAATATTTGCTAGAATTCACAATTGAAGCCATCTGGTTCTGGACTTTTCTTTCTTGGGAGTTTTTGACTACTGATCCAATCTCTTTACTTTTTATAGGTCTGTTGAGATTTTCCACTTCTTGAGTCAATTTACATAGTTTGTATATTTTGAGGAATTTCTCATTTCATTTAGGTTATCAAATATTCTGGCATACAATTATATATAGTATTCTTTTATGATTGTTTTTAATTTCTGTAATTTTGCTAGTAATATCCCCACTTTCAGTTTTTATTTTAGTGATTTCTTTTTTTATCATTGACATAATAGCTAAAGATTTGTTACTTTTGGTGATCTTTTTAAAGAACCAACTTTTGGTTTTGTAGATTCTATGTTTTTCTGTTATCTGTTTTATTTTTCTCTACTCTCATCTTTATTAGTTCCTTTATTCTGTTAGTTTTGTGCTTAGTTTGCTCTTTTTTTTCTAGTTCCTCAAGGTGTAAGGTTGGGGTATTGATTTAAAATAGTTCTTTTTAATAAAATTTATTTTATTATTTTTTAAAGGTATTATTTTTAAATAATCTCTACATCCAATGTAGGGCTCGAACACACAACCCCAAAATCAACAGTCACATGCTCTACTGACTAAGTTAGCCAGGTGCCCCTCTTCTTTTTAAATATAGGCATTTATACCTATACATTTCCCACTAAGCCCTGCCTTTGCTGCATTCCAAAAGCTTTGGTATATTGTGTGTGTTCTCTGAAGTATCTATTCCTTAGTTTGTGTTCAGCTAGTATTTTGGCACATTTTCTCAAATGCCCAAAGCTTAAAACAAACACCTCTTTCAGTCTGTGCATATTGTCTCTTAGCCAAGCTTGCACAGAGCCTAGAGATCAGCCTGAGGCGAAAATTTAGGTTCTCTCAAGTATTTTCTTAGCATGTCTTGCCCTAGGCATGCATGGGGTCTTCTAAATTCTCCTGTATGCGTGTTGCTTTTGAATGTCCTAATTTCCCAAAGAAACTCTTCCCAGCTTAAGTTCCCAGGCTTTAGACCAGACTATTGTATATTTTGAAAGTAATGTTTTGCCCCAGGCATCTGTGGGTTGTTAGTTCAGCTTGCAGTGTTTTCAAGCAATGCCTGATGCTTTTCCAGCCTGAGTTCCAAGTTAGGTGAAACAGAAATGAGAATCGTGTGTCAGTCCTTCAGGTTGCCCCAGACAGGTTAGAATAGACATAGCAAATAATGTATAAGTAAGGTCTCCTCTTCCTCTGGAACCAGGGACCAGCATCCCACACTGGAAATATGGGCTAAAACTGTTTATTTCTCCTCTGGGAAGGAGATATGAGAAAAGCAAGTTAAAGTGCCACAAGGATTTCCTGCCATTTTGAAGTTGCATTTTTCTTGATGAAGCATTCAGTTGGTTGCTATAAACCCTTGACTATTTTCCACAGTTCTGGCAAAGTTGGTTTTGACTTTTTCCCCCTGCTTTTTGATGCTTTTGTGGGAGCACAGAGCTCCTACAAGCCTTGTAGGTGATTCTGATGCAAACTCAAATTTGACAATTTATTGTAAAATTGTGACTTAATTTCCTGGGGGCAAAACTGGAGGCTTTGTGACACTCTCTGGCATCTCTGTGTCAGAATTCTTTGAGAAATCCAGAATGGGAGTCCAGTGGTGAGTTGTACTCAAGTCTCCCTTTCCTACTGCTCCTAAACAAGGCAGACAGTCATGGCCACTCAACATTAGCTCTACAGCCCTTATGCTAGTGAGTTTTATCTAGGTGAATCAAAGTCTGAGTAAAACCGGACCAGCTATGACTGGACACATGAGATCTAGGACTTGATCTTGGCTTAATTCCACTCTACAGAAGCAGGGTTAGTATTGCTCTTAATAGCCATACAAAAAGTCATGCACCCCAAATCCAGAGACTGAAGGAAATTCAAGTGAATCTCAAATAATTGATGCTGTGGGGGCAGTGGAGTCTTTCTAAATTTCAGTGGAGGAGAAGCTTGAATAATTGTTCTGCTTGTAAATGATCATGGTGAGGGCAAACTAGGGAATTTATTTTAAAACTACATTTGCATACTATTTTGAATTAGACTGTATATTTTCCTGGGGGTTTTAGGAGTGACTAGTGGAGGTTGTAAGGAGTCTAAAGTTCTACCTTTGTCTTGTTGCCAAGCTGTGTGTCTCTTCCCTGGATGGCCCTAAGTTCTCCTGACAAGTAATGACTAATCATCTGCAGAAATGGACTTGAAAGAGTGGAGGAAAAGACTGGTCAGGTGATATAGCAGAACTCTCCAGCTTGACTGTCCAGGGTCAGGGTCCTTCTACATAAGATTAGAGAAAAAAATTCTAAACTGGTCACCAGACTTAAAGGCATGCACACCGGGTCCCCTGCACTCACGTGTTCCCCTAAGAGTCCACATACCACACCCCACACACATGCTACGAGCCGAGACACAGCATGAGTCTACTCTAAAACAACAACAGCAAAAGCATTTATTTCCATAAAAGGGACAAGGTCACAAGAAAAAGCCTATAATAATTAACTAAGTCAATGGAAAACTCATTTTTTAAATACCCCCCATGGAGGTTTAGGACAAAACAACAGCTTAGTGAATGTTTGGTTACAGTTTATAGCTACTTCTTTGCCCTTGATACACTGCTGTGGTTTTTCAGCTTCTTTTGCCAATCTTGCTCAGCACTAGTGATTCAAAGATTAAAGTCCAGGTATGTGAGTAAAATAGCTCTATTTGCCCCTTTGATATGTGGCTTCTTCTGAGCCCAGCAGCCCCCTGTGTTGATTTTTGTTTGTTTTACCCTAGCAAAAGGAGTAGGAAATCCATCAGTTAGAATCTAGTCAGGAAAGCAGAACCTGCATTAAGTGTCTAATAGATGAAATTTGATAGGGGTAGCAAATTAGGAGAGCTGAGAGACCAAACAGAAGATTAGAAATAGTAGAAACCTGCCTACGATCCCTAAGACTGCAAGAATACAGGAAAGAAGTAGTATTCCTATGGCCCAGGTGCCTTGTTTGTTGTCGAGGCTTCCAGGTAGAAGCTTTAACAATTTGAGGGAAGGCCTCTTAGCAGAAACCAGAATGTAGAAGAACCAGCTGTAGCCAGAGAAAAAATAAAACAAGATGAAATCAGAGAGGGAGACAAACCATAAGAGATTCTTAACCTTAGGAAACAAACTGAGGGTTGCTGGAGGGGAGGCGGATGGGGTAATTGGGTGATGGGCATTAAGGAGGGCACTTGATGTAACTAGCACTGGGTGTTCTATGTAAGTGATGAATCACCAAATTCTTCCATTGAAACTAATAATACACTATATGTTAACTAAATTGAATTTAAATTAATTTTTTTAAAAAAGAATGTCTACTCATCCTTCAATATCCAACCCAAATGTTACTTCTGTGAAAACTTCTCCAGTCCCCACTTCCTCTAGAAAACTTTATTTGCTTACTCCCCCAGTTTCCCTTAAACACTTCATACATACCTCTGTTTCAGCACTTACTATACTGTCTGATTCTTTTATGTTTACTTGTCTGTCTCCCTTCTAGATTGTGAGGCTTTTGAGGGCAGAACCACATCTTATATTATCTCAGGATTCTCAGCACCTAGCCATCTGGCACAGTGTACATGCTTGAGTGTATGAATAATTGAATGCAAAAAAAGTACCAGCATAGATCTCCTTGGTTAGAGTGGAAACAAGAGTCTTTTCCTTTTTTCATTTAGAAGGTTTTATAGCTCATGCCTTTAAGGACTTAAAAGGGAGAGATTTATCCAGTATTTGCTCCCAATAAGGAGAGAGAGAGAGAAAGGTGGGGAGAGGGTAGAAAATGAATGAATGAATGTGAATAAGAAGAGGGTGGTGAGGAGTAACAGGCAATTACAAGTCTGTACAAGGAAATACTGTTTAGGGCTCAGAGATATTGAGAGAGGTCTTAGCGTTCCACTTGAGATGATGACCATTAGATTCCCTAGAGACAAGGAAGGTAAGTCCAATGGTATACTAGTAAGTATTTAATAACTTGCTCTCTGGGTGGGGGGAGATCTTAATTTGTGACATTTGCCAATTTTCTTCTTATAAATACTCCTATCATGGCCAATTTCAAGTATCAGTGTGGTATCATTGAATGCAGAGTTGAGAAAAAATGCTCTATAGCACACCATTATATAGTATTTTCACTACATAGATACAACAGATATAATTAACATCAAAATCATAGATAATAGCAAAATATAATAAAATAATAAGTGATGAGTATCTGTTACCTTTATTTAAATGTAAGTTTATATATTTAATTTTTAATGATGGTTGTGTTTAACAAATTCCTTGAAAACTTCTGAAAATTTAACTATCAGCTCTCATGGGCAGCTACCAGTCAGCAGCACACCACTGTAGGTAACCCTGAGCTGCTTGAGGACTCAGAGAAACCTGAATAGCCAGAGACAGGCCAAAGTGGGATGAGGATTGTTGGCCAACTGTCATAGTGTGATCAAGAGGATCTAGTCTTTTGGGTCTAAAAGGATGAGTGCTGGACACTAGGACAGTAAATAAACACTGTGGTTTCCTGGGGTACCCAGAGAAGAAACTATACTTGGTATTTTTATTTTATTTAAGATTTTATTTATTTATCAGAGAGGGAAAGCAAGAGTTAGCACACACAAGCAGGGGGAGCGGCAGGCAGAAGCAGAGGGAGAAGCAGGGTCTCCAATGAGCAAGGAGCCTAATGTGAGACTGGATCCTAGGCCCTTGGGATCATGACCTGAGCTGAAGGCAGATGCTTAACTGACTGAGCCACCCAGGTGCCCCTACACTTGGTAGTTTTAAATACTGGATAGCTTCAAAACAGAGTATCTCCAATTAATTGCATAAATCTCCTTCTTGCTGAAAAGTATTTTAATTTTTATTTAAATTCTAGTTAGTTGACATACTGTTATATTAGTTTCAGGTGTACACCATAGAGATTCAACACTTCCATACACCACCTGGTGCTCATCACAACAAGTGCACTGCTTAATCCCTATCACCCATTTCACTCTTCACCCTTACCCACAACCCATCTGGTAACTATCAGATTATTCTCTATAATTAAAAGGCTTTCTTTCTTTGTCTCTGTCTCATTTTTCCTTTGCTTATTTGTTTTTTTTCTTAAATTCCACATGAGTGAGATCATATGGTATTTGTCTTTCTCGGACTGACTTATTTCACTTAGAATTATACGCTATAGCTCCATCCACATTGCAAATGCCAAGGTTTGACTCTTTTTTAGGCTGAATAATAAAGAAGATGTGAGCAGATGTGATATCTATCTATCTATCTATCTATCTATCTATAGGAGTATTATTCAGCCACAAAAATTGTCTTTATAATTGACATTGAGCCTATGAGCAAAACACCTCATTCTATTGAGACCATCCACTGAGTATCTCTGGACTGAGGTAATACTTACAGAACCATGCTGAGAAATTTGGGTTCTCAGAAATTTGATCTATCAACAGTTTGGCCTTCTTTGTAAAGTTTTCAGTCCATAAAGACTCTCTTTTTACTTAATTATGGAAAATGTATTTGGAGTGCCTAGACACTGATTCAGATTTTATGCATGTAAGAAAAGAGTGGTATCAATTATAGTCTGTCAAGAAAGTTTCACCTTTGTAAACTCAAGTTGTCTCTGCAGTGAATTGAACATATTTGTGGTTCCCCATTTTAACATAATATTTTTGGTCTTCCTTAATCTTGGGTTCCACCTTCATAGGTCATTTTCAGTACTGAGTACAAGGCAATACAGGGACACCTGGGTAGCTCAGCTGGTTGGGTGTCTACCTTCAGCTCAGGTCATGATCTCAGGGTTCTGGGATCGAGTTCCACATTGGACTCCTTGCTCAGCAGGGACACTGTTTCTCCATCTGCCTGCTCTGCCTCCTCTGTCTGCTCTGCCTGCCACTCTCCTTGACTGTGCTTTCTCTCTCTGACATAAATAAATAAAATCTTTGAAAAAAAAAAAAACAAAGGGGCAATACAGCTCAACCTGGTATTGTAATTATATGCGTATCTACTACATGCTTAACATACTACATAAATCATTTAATGTAATCCTCAAAAAAAACCTGACAAATGGACACAGTTATTTTCCCATTTTATGAATGAGGAAATTGTGAATCAATAAAAAGCAAAGTTCCCTGTCATGATAGTAGACCTGGAGTTTGAAGCCAGGCGTGTGTGATGCCCATGTCTCATAGGCTTTCTGCTATACCATGCTGCTTTAAAAACTGTCTCTCCACCTGGAGAGGATAGTCTGGGAGAGAGGGTGGTCTATATACACTATCAAAGGATAAGTAGAAAGGCATGTGTCTTCCACAGGATTTTGAACTCAGGTTCTTAAGATTTCAAAGCACAATTAACTACCCCATCCCCACCACCTTATATAAAACATATGACCAATCTTAAAAGAACTTCAAATAAATATTGCCTTTTAAAAGCTAATGAATTTTGGGTTGTTTTTAAACAAAATTATTAGATAAAATTAGACATATATGCTCCCTTCCTCTTGCTCTTTTTGTTTGTTTGTTTGAGAGAGATTTTATTTATTTATTAGAGGGAGAGAGAGTGCACAAGCAGGGGGAGCAGGGAAGGGGAAGCAGGCTCCCCGCCAAGGCAGGGAGCTCAATGCAGGGCTTGATCCCAAGACCCTGGATCCCAGGACCCTGGGATCATGACCTGAGCCAAAGACAGCCTTTTAACGAACTGAGCCACCCCGGTGCTCCCCTTTCTCTTGTTCTTAATTCCTTTTCCTTATGATAATTTGGAACGGAAAGCTTTTCCTGGCGGTTTGGCCTGTACCTCTTATTAAACAAAAAAGTCTTTTCAGCCTTCATTTCACCAGTCAGGTCAACTTGTCTTCCTATTTCGTCTGTCCCTCTCTCAGCCTGAAAAAACACATTAAGTGGAAGCAAGGGTGCAGGAGAAAGACAAGTGGTGATCTCTGTCCCCTAACATTTCTTCTTTCTCCCTTTCCTTGAGCAAGATCAAATGCCCCACTTGCTAGGCTTAGCCCAGTTATCCAGTTTTATAGCTATTTTGCCTGAGCAGTTTTTTCTGGTTTGTCATTTTTCTCTTCTTCCTTATTAGAGTTCATTCTACATTCCACCCTTCCACAGGAGTGCCTCAAGAAGATTTGCTTACATATATTGCTAAGGTTAGTACTAATATTCTTAGCTGGTTCCTCCGAGAAACCCCTTAACAATGGACATACTTACAAAGTGTTCCAGAAAATGGAAAGAGACCATATGTGTTCCATCTTAACTAAATAATTTGAATAAAATTTGAACTGATAATTAAACTAGTTATACTACAAGGCCTTTCTTATTCTCTTTTAAAAATTTTTTTATTAACATATAATGTATTATTAGCCCCAGGGGTACAGGTCTGTGAATCACCAGGTTTACACACTTCACAGCACTCACCATAGCACATAACCCAACCACCCTCTCCCTGCCCCCCTACTCCCGGCAACCCTCAGTTTGTTTTGTGAGATTAAGAGTCTCTTATGGTTTGTCTCCCTCTTGATCCCATCTTGTTTCATTTATTCTTTTCCTACCCCCCAAACCCTCCATGTTGCATCTCCACTTCCTCATATCAGGGAGATCATATGATAGTTGTCTTTCTCTAATTGACTTATTTCGCTAAGCATAATACCCTCTAGTTCCATCCATGTTGTCGCAAATGGCAAGATTTCATTTCTTTTGATGGCTGCATAGTATTCCATTGTATATATATGCCACATCTTCTTTATCCATTCATCTGTTGATGGACATCTAGGTTCTTTCCATAACTTGGCTATTGTGGACATTGTTGCTAGAAACATTTGGGTACACGTGCCCCTTTGAATCACTACATTTGTATCCTTGGGGTAAATACCCAATAGTGCAATTGCTGGGTCGTAAGGTAGCTCTATTTTCAACTTTTTGAGGAACCTCCATGCTGTTTTCCAGAGTGGTTGCACCAGCTTGCATTCCCACCAATAGTGTAGGAGGGTTCCCCTTTCTCCACATCCTCGCCAGCATCTGTCATTTCCTGACTTGTTCATTTTAGCCATTCTGACTGGTGTGAGGTGGTATCTCATTGTGGTTTTGATTTGTATTTCCCTGATGTCCAGTGATGTGGAGCACTTTTTCATGTATCTGTTGGCCATCTGGACGTCTTCTTTGCAGAAATGTCTGTTCATGTCCTCTGCCCATTTCTTGATTGGATTATTTGTTTTTTGGGTGTTGAGCTTGGTAAGTTCTTTATAGATTTTGGATACTAGCCCTTTACCTGATATGTCATTTGCAAATATCTTCTCCCATTCTGTCAGTTGTCTTTTGGTTTTGTTTACTGTTTCCTTTGCTGTGCAAAAGCTTTTGATCTTGATCATTTTTGCCCTTGCTTCCCTTGCCTTAGCTGATGTTCCTAGGAAGAAGTTGCTGTTGTTGAGGTCAAAGAGGTTGCTGCCTGTGTTCTCCTCAAGGATTTTGATGGATTCCTTTCTCACATTGAGGTCCTTCATCCATTTTGAGTCTATTTTGGTGTGTGGTGTAAGGAAATGGTCCAATTTCATTTTCCTGCATGTGGCTGTCCAATTTTCCCAGCACCATTTGTTGAAGAGACTGTATTCCATTGGACATTCTTTCCTGCTTTGTCAAAGATTAGTTGACCATAGAGTTTAGGGTCCATTTCTGGGCTCTCTATTCTGTTCCATTGATCTATGTGTCTGTTTTTGTGCCAGTATCATACTGTCTTGGTGATGACAGCTTTGTAATTCACCTTGAAGTCTGGAATTGTGATGCCACCAACTTTGGCTTTCTTTTTCAGTATTCCTCTGGTCTTATCTGGTTCCATACGAATTTTAGGATTATTTGTTCCAGTTCTTTGAAAAAAAAAATGGATGGGATTTTGATGGGGATTGCATTAAATGTGTAGATTGCTTTAGGTTGCATAGACATTTTCACAATATTTGTTCTTCCAATCCATGAGCATGGAACATTTTTCCATTTCTTTGTGTCTTCCTCAATTTCTTTCATGAGTCCTTTATAGTTTTCTGAGTATAGATTCTTTGCCTCTTTGGTTAGGTTTATTCCTAGGTATCTTATGGTTTTGGGTGCAATTGTAAATGGGATTGACTCCTTAATTTCTCTTTCTTCTGTCTTATTGTTGGTGTATAGAAATGCAACTGATTTCTGTGCATTGATTTTATATCCTGACACTTTACTGAATTCCTGTACAAGTTCTAGCAGATTTGGAGTGGGGTCTTTTCCTATTCTCTTTTATTAGTGCCGTCTTCTTTTTCTGGCATCCTCCCTTCTCTGATGCCCAGTGTCCCTCCCCTTTACAGCTTTGTCAGGAGCCCAGGATCAACTCCCTCCCCTACAACAGCTAATTTAAAAAAAATGGCCAGAGGTCTATAAACCAGGGGTTCTCAACCCTGTTTGAATAATGGAATTATGTGGGGAAGTTCCCCCCCCCAATCGATTTTCTAAGTATCAGTATTTTTTCACGGCTTCTTAGATGATGGTTCTAATTCTATTCTCAGGGGTCTGTCTTCCCCACCCCACATTTTTATCTATCAAAATTTGTTCTCATCTATCAATTACATGGAAAAGATCTAGTATATTCATCTGCCATAGGCATTGATAACTGATAGAAGCTTAATGTGCTAGCCATCAATGGGAATTTTCACTTTATGAAAAAACAAAAAAAACTCTGATGATAGAAATTCAGGCATAGGAGAGATGTTTAGGTTGGAAAATTTTCCCAGTTTCCAATTCATATAGGTTAGTGTTTTATACACACACACACACACACACACACACACACACATCCATTACAGACTTTAACTAAAACAGGGAAACCACATTTCAAAAATCAGTAATAGTCATTTCATTTTAGTGAGAACAACAATAATTTATTTGCGATATTTCTCCAAGACACCTATATCTAACTAAATAATGCTGGATTTGTAAGTCAGGTCTGATATCCCTTTGGTTTCTTTTTATGCCTCTATTTTTACTAAAAAAAAATCTGATTCACAAATTAAATTTGTTGGGAATGACAGCAAGTATTTGATGGTTCTGGCAGATAGTTTTGAATATTCATATCAGATAAAGTATTAACCTAAAAATCATTAAATTATTTCTCACTAAAAACTACATTAAACATTCCATCAGACATGATGGATGAAGATGATAAGCATTTCACACTTGCAAGCTGAAAGTGTGGCTATTTCAAATTGGAAGGTAATAGCAAATGGATCAAATCCTTTCTCTGGTTGCTTTCAGTTCTGAAAGGTATTTTTTTCACATTTCCTTACAGCATTTGGATGTGGTTTTAAAATATGCCAGATGTGTTTTTCTCCGATGAGTGAAGAAAATCACTACATCAAACTCAGTGACTGAACCATTTGTATTACATTTAAGTCATATAAAGAAATCCTGATATCATAAAACGGTAATATTTAAGCCCTGAATTGATATGTTCAGGCTTTTCAAAATATGAAATGCATTGCTGAGATATACCACTTGAACAATTCAGTTGAAATAATTCAAGTAGTCTTTGCTGTTACCACAGTCATGAAGAGATGCTTTATACTTCATCCCTCAAAAAACTTGGGAAAATATATTTCCTGTTGAGAGGCTTCATAAACCAGTATGGAAAAATAGGCTTGTACTTACTGCCCATTTCTTTAACATCATGAAAAGATGAACACTCAATGGAAGATATGTTATCATACTCCCAATCTTGACTCTTCAACACTGAATCAAAATCAAAAGGCAGATTTTTGACCACTAATGTTCCTTTTAATACATCTTGACATTCAGGTACAGCTTCTTTCATTCATGTGGTTGCAGCATCCTTTCTTGTTGCATGCATAGCTTCTGCTTTGTTAACACTAATTTTAGCCTTATTTTTTTCATTCTTTATCACACATCAGAAACTGATCTTTAAGTAAATGAATATTATCATCTCTTGAAGGCTGGTTTCTCAGTGATAAATGGAATTAGAATTTTACTAGCAGTTTTCTTGAATATATTTATCAGTAATGCTAATGAAAATATCCCACAGCATGTTCACATATTAGAAATTGTTCTTCCACTGTGCAATCCAATGATACAATTCAACATATGATAGGGACAAAGGAATAGTACCAAACATTCATTCTAAAGTTTTATTATAAGTTTTTAGAAATAGTATCAGAAGTGGTGCATATATTAGAATACATGCGATTTTGTTAATGCCATTGTGGTTTGGGTTTCCTATCTCTTATTAGTAATAATACTCATTGATTTAGTGTTGGAAAACATTATTTTCTGCTTTTTCTGAACACATCTGACTGATGGCTGGGGGGAGGCTGTGTTTTCCATTAAAATGACATGAAAGCTATGGTAGCATCATTGGATAAAGTTTCATAACAGGCTATGATATCCACACAATAAAAGTCAGTGTTCAAGTATTCATCATTTTAATTACTCTTTACTAATTCCTGCTGCTACATTAGCAAAAAATATTTTTGGCCATAAAAAAGCCACATATTAAGGCACCTGGGTGGCTCAGTAGTTAAGTGGCTGCCTTCAGCTCAGGTCATGATCCCAGGGTCCTGGGATTGAGCCCCACATCAGGCTCCCTGCTCAGCAGGAAGCCTGCTTCTCCCTCTCCCACTCCCCCTGCTTGTGTTACCTCTCTCACTGTGTTTTCTCTGTCAAATAAATAAATAAAATATTTTTTTAAAAAGCCACATATGGGCACGGGGTGACTCAGTGGGTTAAAGCTCTGCCTTCGGCTCAGATCATGATCTCAGGGTCCTGGGACTGAGTCCCACATCGGGCTCTCTGCTCGGCAGGGAGCCTGCTTTCTCCTCTCTCTCTCTCTGCCTGCCTTTCTGCCTACTTGTGATCTCTCTCTGTCAAATAAATAAATAAATTCTAAAAATACATATATTGTTTTTAATTTTTAAAAAGCCACATAATAATCCTTCTAATCATGAGAAAGTAACATTATAAACTAAAAGACTTTTTATCTGCTACATTAAATCATCATATTTTCCAGATTTACTTGTCCTAATGCATATATCTTCACATTCTATATTTATTCCAAAGTCAAGTTCACTACGTTTTTAATGTTACCTTGAGTTGCTATGATTTTTCACCATTGCTTATGTACTTGAACCAACCAGTTTGAGCCATTAATACATTTTTGGGAATTAGAGTTAAAATGCAAAAAATGATAACCATGAAATGTGCAAAATTAAGGATAAATATAATGACAAAAGCAAATGACATGACATGACACAAACAACATCTTGTTAGCTAAGTGTTAGCAAGGATGAACCAATTACTACATTCTTTGTGGTATATGCACAGCCTTACCTATTAACATCACATTGAGATTTCTAGAAAAAATCATGATTAGTAAGGTATAATTCTGTCATTACATTCTACAAGCTCTGGCATAGAATGTAAAATATTCCATTACCAGAAAGAAAACCATTATACACATGGGGAAACTGAGACTTAGAGAGGCACAGTGATTTGGCCAAAATTTCACAAGTGTAAATCACACCCAAGTTGCCCAAGCTGGATAATTAGCTGACTCACTCAGGCATCAAGATAAGCATTAAAAACAAACAAACAAACAAACAAAAACCTTTACAGTTTGAATCGCCAGTTCTAGCTTTTAGTGTGTCAGACTCAGGGAAAGGGCTTGATCATAACTGGGCTCTGGGTGAGAGAGAGAGAGAATTGAAATAAAAAACAAACAGAAACTATATACATACATACACACATACACAAACACACACACACACACACACACACACACACACGTGACTGTGTGAAGAGTGACTGAAATAAATGAGGGTATCTTGGGAAAGAGAAGCCTGCCTGGGCTTCTAACCAGAATGGCAGAGATAGCTGTGTTCAAATACGTGCAGGACATTCCCAAGAATAAGGAGCAGTTTTGTCAGGCTGGTTGTCCTGAGGGCAGAACGTGGGTGTGCAGGAGGAAGTTACAGAGGAGCAGGTCTGGCTCACCAGCAGGAAGAACATGTTGCCAAGTGGAATCCTAAGCCTGCTGAGGCAGAGAGCTTCCAGGTCTCTCCCAGTTCACTGGGAGGTTGGGTGAGGAGCACTTGGCAGGAAGGCTGAGGAGGGGAGTCTTGCACCAGGTAGAGAAGGTGGGAGCAGGTGATCTGAAAGCTTTTCTAGCCTGAGTCTGGTGAGAGCCTGGATGGAGAAAGGCTAGCGAAATAGGACAAGTGGACTCCACGCACCCTGGGTTGCTGAGCTTTAGCCTCACCTGTTTCCTGGGTGGCAAAGGGGAACCTTAGAAGTTCAGGATGGGAGACTGGAACTTCTGCTTCCCAAAGACACATGGGCTGTTTCTCCTGCAGCAGTCGAGATCCCAAGTTCACACTGGGTTCCCTGCCAAGCTCCCTGAATCTAAAGTGTAATCTTGAAAGTGGAAGAACAGGGGGGACTCGGCACTGTCTTCCCTTGGCAGCCAACACTGGAGAAGTGTGAGTAGCTGAGAGGACTCACCTTACTCCTTGGCCATTCTCAAACTACAGGGTACATAGCACTTGAAAAATATAGTTGAAGAGCCTCTAGCTTAACGCCACCACGCTAATAAATTGTATTCCTTTTTCCACTAAACCCCATCTTGGTTTTAAGTATAAATACAGTAGCAAAGGAACAGCATGACTCAAGACAAAACCAACAAGACAGGTATCACCTGATTTGCAATTTGGTCAAGACTCCAATATTGCTGATGTTATCAGTACACATCTCCAAGGTTGATGGTCAAAGATTTTAGAGACTTATTTTAATCACCTCTTTGCAATGCTATAGTATTGGCTCTAGGCCTAATTACAGCTGACAGGAAGATCTCAAGGAATTTAAGAATTCTCTATGGCAGTGTAGGGGTAAACACCAAGTACATGGCTAATAGAGCTCTTCTAAGCCCAGGACTGATATACAGCTAGTATGCACTGTGATTACAATTCTGCAGTTAAAATATTAACATACCTTTGTACTGGTTTGTAAATAGCCACTTCCCTAAAGCCTCTCAAGTACAGCTTTGGTCCTGGCCACTCCAACCTCCCTCTCCACAAGACTCCTGCCACACCTCCTTATGATCCAGCAACTACAGGGAAATGTCTGGCATTCAAGGAATATTCCAGACCCACTTCCTGCTGAGACAAAAGATGGTTAAATATTTTTTAATATTACCCTTAATTAAATATCAAGTCTTTTGTTTGAGAGAGGGGAAATGAGACCTGTGATAAGGCACTTAAATGGTGAGAAGCCGGATTTGGAAGAATTTTAGTGTTCTATATGTAAAGAAGAAATACAGAGCAATTTAGATCAGGAAGAAGAGTTGGTGAAGGGCTGGTTATAATTCTCAACATCATAACCTGAGGTAGACACTTAAGCTTTTTGTAACAAAGTAGATTTAGTGTCATAAAGATTAATAATATATTCTAAGAGCTCCTGATGAAGGACAGAAAAGATTTTTTAAAATATATAAATTGGGATTTGTTAATTACTGTTATTGTTCCTCTGACAGTTCTTAGTACAGTAGATTACACCTTTTTTTTCATAAAGCAGTAATCCTCCTTGAAATATCTGTCACATTTAATAATACCAGTTAACATTTTCTGAGCACTTACTCAACCTGACACTATTCTAAGCACTTTACATGTAGTCTTATTTATCTTACTTATTTTCATTTCTTTCTTTTTTAATTTTAATTTCAATTAGTTAACATACAGTGTTATATTAGTTTTAGGTGTACAGTATATTGATTCAACACTTCCATACAACACCCAATTCTCATCACAAGTGCCCTCCTTAATCCCTATCACCTATATCACCCCCACCCACCTCCCCTCTGGTAACTGTCAGTTTGTTCTCTATTATTAAGAGTCTATTTCTTTTTTTCTACTTTTTAAAAAAAGATTTTATTTACTTATTTGACACAGAGAGAGAGAAAGAGAGAGACAGCAAAAGAGAGAACACAGGCAGGGGGGAGTGGGAGAGGGAGAAGCAGGCTTCCCGCTGAGCAGAGAGAACGATGCGGGGCTCGATGCCAGGACTCTGGGATCATGACCTGAGCCTCAGGCAGACACTTAATGACTGAGCCACCCAGGTGCCCCAAGAGTCTATTTCTTGATCTCTCTCTCTCATTCCTTTGCTCATTTAGTTTTTTTCTTAAATTCCACATATGAGTGAAATGAGTGAAATACAAAAAGTGTTTCTCTTTCTCTGATTGACTTATTTCACTTAGCATTATACTCTGGCTCTATCCATGTCAGTGCAAATGGGAAGATTTCATTCTTTTATGGTTGAATAATATTACATGTGTATATGCCACTTTTCTTTTTATTTTTTATTAACATATAATGTATTATTTGCTTCAGGGGTGCAGGTCTGTGAATCATCAGTCTTACACAATTCACAGCACTCACCATAGCACATACCCTTCCCAATGTCTATAACCCTGCTAACCCTATCACTCCCTCCCACCCCCAGCATCCCTCAGCTTGTTTCCTGAGATTAAGAGTCTCTTATGGTTTGTCTCCCTCCCCAGTCCCATCTTGTTTCATTTTTCCCTCCCTTCCCCCCACAACCCCCCACCCTGCCTCTCAAATTCCTCATATCAGAGAAATCATATGATAACTGTCTTTCTCTGATTGACTTATTTTGCTTAACATAATACCCTCTAGTTCCATCCATGTCGTTGCAAATGGCAAGATTTCATTTTTGATGGGTGCATAGTATTTCATTTTTATACCACTTTTCTTTATCGATTCATCAATGGATGGCTGCTTGAGCTGCTTCCATATTTTAGCTATCATAAACAATGGTACTATAAACATAGGAGTAAATGTGCTCCTTTGAATGAGTGTTTCTGTATTCTTTGGGTAAATACTCAGAGGGTGATTACTGGCTCTTAGGGTATTTCTATGTTTAACTTCTGAGGAAATTCTATATTGTTTTCCAAAGTGGAGTTTGCACCAGTTTGCATTCCCACCCACAGTGCAAGAGGGTTCCTCCTTCTTCACATCCTTGCCAACACACGTTGTTTCTCGTGATGTTGATTTTAGCCATTCTGACAGGTGTGAAGTGGTATCCCATTATACTTTTGACTTGCATTTCCCTGATGATAAGTGATGACGAGCATCTTTTCATGTGTCTGTTGGCCATCTGCATGTCCTCTTTGGAAAAATGTCTATTCAGGTTTTCTTCTCATTTTATAATTGGACTATTTGTTGTTTTGTTCTTGTTTTTGTTTTTGTTTTGGTGTTGAGGTACATAAGTTCTTTATATATTTAGTTTATTAATCCCTTGTTGGATCTATCATTTGTACATATCTTCTTCCATACAGTAGGCTGCCTTTTTCTTTTGTTAATGGTTTCCTTTGGTGTGTAAAAGCTTTTTATTTTGGTGTAGACCCAATAGTTTGATTTTGGTTCAGTTTCCCTTGCCTGAGGAGACATCTAGAAAAATCTTTCTATAGCTAATGTCAAAGAAATTGCTATGTTTTCTACTTCTGTTTTATGGTTTCAGATCTCACATTTAGGTGTAGAATCTAATTTAATGTAACTACTCAGGCAGACATCACTATCATCACTATTTAACGTTGAAGAAACTGATGCCTAGGGATTCTTTAACTTGTCCAAGCCACCTGGCTGGGAAGTGGCTGAACACAGTTTTGAATTGAGGCAGCCAGACTTCAGAGCCCACATGTATACCCATTATGCTATACTGATATGGTTTACCAAGCCCTAATACTTATTAAAAACCTGATATATGCCAGGAAACTTTCATATAAATTTCCTGATTTAATCCTCCAACATTTACCTTAAGGCAGGCATCATCAACCACATTTTATAGACAAACAGACTGAAGCTTAGAGATGAAGCCACTCATCAAAAGTCCCCCATTAAATAACCATCAGAACTAGAGCTGCAACCCAGGACTTCTATGCCAAAGGCTGTTCTTTCTTTCTTAATGTGCTTTCCCGCCTCCCAAATAATTTTCCTTCTTCTAGTACCATTATTCTTCCCAATTTTATGTTCTTATGGTCATCTTCAACTTTCCAGACTGGTAAGTCCCATCCTGGGACCCCTGGTAACATTCAGTCTTTAACATTGACCTTCTAACCAATATATAACCTTTTCCTCATTAAAATGTCCTCCAGATTTGTGTCCATTGATCTTTGTCTGAATAAACCTTAACCATGATGGTTGCAAAATCATGACTTTTTTTTACTACTCTGGTACTGCCATTTTCCAAACCTTGCATACCTGAAATCACAAAACTTGCCCTTTATCTGCTTTCTGAGCCAGTCAAGCAAACTTACTTAATGACCACTGTATTGGTTACAGTGCTTTAGCCTGTGACTACAGATGTCTCATTAATTGTCACTTAGACAATAAAGAGATTTCATGATCTCAAATAATAAGTATGGAAGCAAGTCACTTCCAAAGTTGCTTAATTCAACAGTTCAGTGATGTCATCAAAGACCCAAGCTCTCTCCATCTTTATACTCTATGTTCCTAGGTGTCTAGTAATGTCTCCCTTTTCTTCAACAGCACATATTCCTTAAAACTGAAACGAAATAGAGAAAATTACCATTGCCCTTGTATAAAAATAATTGAATTCATGAAGCATGCCATTTTTCTCAAATAGCTCTTTTTTAATTGGACTGTCCCTGATAACCCTATTAAAAATTACAAACTCATCTCTGGCATTCCCTCTCTTCTTTCTCTACTTCATTTTTTCCCTATCATTTATCACCATCTGGCATATGATATACTTTGTTTCTTCTCTCCAACATTAGAATGTAAACTCCATGAAGGCAGAGACTTTAATCTGTTTTGTTTACTCTTGTATCCCCAATTCCTAGAACATTGTCTGGCACATAGAATGCACTCCATAAATATTTATTGAACTAATGACTGCTATTGCACTAAACATCACATTCTCAAACAATGATATTCTAGGCATCAAAAAAAGAGGAATGGGACAAAGAGGCTGTTTTCTCCCCAGGCCTGCAGCTTTTATCAGAATGTGTGATCTTTTTCAGAAATACCACAACAGATTTTCCCTAACAGTCTCATTAACCAGAACTGGTCACATACTCACCAATTGGCCTCACTAGGCAAATGAGAATGGGACTGCCATGATTAGCTTAAACCAATGAAGATTCATCTCCCAAGGTCAGGAAAAGAACAACTCTAATTTTTTCTTTATCATAAAGGGTGAGCATATGGGGCTGTCATGTGAGCAACCTAAGATGTTTGCCATGGTAGCCTGACATACCCCTGAGAACATTTTCTAACCCCTGTTATCCTCTTTTCCTCATGGCTAGGACAGCCCTTGTCCATCTGGCCAGATTCCATGGTTCTTTCTTTCATTCAACTCAACCTAGTGCCCAAAACTTCATCTCTAATATCATTTCCCACTAAAAGAAGTCAGAGCTCTTTGGAGGAAATGGATGATTATACAGATAGATGAATAAAAAGACAAAATGAGCCTGAAACATCTTATTATTCCAGAAAGCAAGGAAATGCTAAAAAAAAATGATAGAATATATCACAGGAACACAGGAACTAGATCGAGGAGGGTTCCCATTGTCCAAATATAGAACAATTTAAGCATCTATATAATTAAGGACAGTAATTAATTATAAACTATTGATGAAAAATAGGAACCCATGAGGGCTGTGAAGTCCAAGATGGAGGAATAGGGGACTATAATTTCATCTGATTCCAGGAATTCAGCTAAATAACTATCGAATCATTCTGAACACCTGTGAACTCAACCAGAGATCTAAGAAAAGAATAGCTGCAACTCTATAAATAGAAGCAGCCACTAGGGCGCCTGGCTGACTCAGTTGGTTAATCTTCTGCCTTCAGTTCAGGTCATGATCCCAGGGTCCTGGGATTGAGCCCCACATTGGGCTCCCAGCTCAGCGGGGTGTCTTTTCTCCCTCTCCTTCTGCCTGCCACTCTCCCTGTTTGTGTGTGATTCCTCTTTTTCTAGCTCTGTGTCAAATAAATAAAAATAAAACCTTATAGAAAAAAAGAAAAAGAAAAGCAACCACTTTCTGCAAGGTATGAGGTGTGGAGAAGTGAATATGATATAGGTGACATATGGGAATGGTGAATGAATATGACAAGGTGTATAATGGAAGATAAACTGCTGGGAGAGGGAGTCTCCATAAGCTGGCTACCAGCAAGTGATATAGCAGTGAAGCACAAAATCAGAACTTTTAAAAGTCTGCTCTGGTAAGGGACATCACACAGATGGCTAAGCAGGAGCAGAACTCTAGCTGGGACAGTGTGGTCTCAGGATCCTTGGGGGTCACAGGAAGACTGGGGGTGTGACAGAGGTCCCAGGCATTGGAGCAGGGAAGCTGGCTGCAAAGAGTGAACCCAGGAGCAGGTTCTCATCTCAGGGCTGCAATACACTGAAGGCAGGCAACTTCTCTCCTATCAGGGGCCCCAAAGCAAGAAACATGAGACCCTTGCCCCTTCCTTCCCTGGGAGGAGTGGTGTGGGAAAGCATCACAGGAGTCTGCAAGGTTTGGTGACTCGAAAGGGGTCATGTGCCTGAACTAGAAAAGCTAGGGCACAGGCTGGGTGAACATGGAGTGCAGCTAATACCGGGGAGGCAGGAGTGATTGACTGCTTCTCTCTGAGGGCTCACTGAGGAATGGGGCCCTGAGCTTTTGGCTCAGGCCAGAGACCTGAGTTTTTAAAAAATTTTTCTTCTGTTTTTCAGCCAATTTCTTATCTTTTAAAAATATTTTATTTATTTATTTGACAGAGAGAGAGAGAAATCACAAGCAGGCAGAGAAGCAGGCAGAGAGGGGAAAGCAGGCTCCCTGCTGGGCAGAGATTCCCTATGTGGTGCTTGATCCCAGGACCCTGAGATCATGACCTGCTCTGAAGGCAGAGGCTTAGCCCACTGAGCCACCCAGGGGTCCTGCCAATTTCTTATTTTATCAATTCTCTTTTTCAATTTCACACTTTCCCTTCATTGTATTTACTCTTATTTTTGTATATATATGTTTTTCTTTCCTTACAATTTTGAGATGCAGTTTCTTCTAACAGACCAAAATACACCCAAAATCCAGTGTATGGCTATGTCCTATTCACCTGTCTGATCATATTCTCTTTTTTGTTGGTTTGGGTTTTTTTCTTATTCTTTCTTTTTTTGCTTTGTTTGTTTGTTTTGTTAAAGGCTTTTTAAATTTTCATCTTTACAGTTCCATTCTATCCTTTCAATGTATTTACTTTTATTTTTGTACATATAAGTCTTTCTTTCATTGCAATTTTCAGATGTAGTTTCTTCTAACAAACAGACCAAAATACACTCAGGAGAGAGTGTATTGCTCTGCTCTGTTCACTTGTCTGTTTTTATCTCTTCCTTTTTTTGTTGTTGATGTTGGTTTTTTTCTTTTCTTTTTTGTTTTTTCTTGTATTTTAATTTCCATTTTTACAATTATATTCTACCCTTTCATTGCATTTAATTTTATTTTTATACATATATAAGTTTTTCTTTCTTTACCATTTTGGGATCTAGTTCTCTAAAAAACAGACCAAAATACACACAGAATCCAGTGTATTGCTCTATTCTGCTCACCTGTTTGATTATATTCTCTTCTTTTTTCCCCCTGGTTTCAGGTCTCTTCTGATTTGCTTAATGTATATTTCTCTGGTGTCATTGTTGCCATTTTAGTATTTTGTTCTTATATTCATATATCCTTTTCTGGACATAAAAGACAGAAAAACTCACCTCAAAAAAGAACAAGAGGAAGTACTGATTGCCATGGACCTAAACAGTATGGACATAAGTAAGATGTTAGAACCATAGTTCAGAATAATGATTATAACGGTACTAGCTGCACTTGAAAAAAGCATAGAAGACGCTAGAGAATCCTTTTCTGGAGAAATAAAAGAACTAAAATTTAACCAAGTCAAACTCAAAAAGGTGACTAATGAGATGCAATAAAAAAATGGAGGCCCTATCCGCTAAGATAAATGAGGCAAAAGAGAGAATTAGTGATATAGAGGACCAAATGATGGAGAAAAAAAAGCTGAGAAAAAGAGAGATAAACAACTACTGGACCATGAGGGGAGATTCTGAGAAATAAGTGATACCATAAAGTAAAACAATATTAGAATAATTGGGATCCCAGAAGAAGTGAATGTAAATGGGCTAAGTGCTCCAATCAAAAGACACATGGTATCAGATTGGATAAAAAGCAAGACACATTGATATGCTGTCTGCAAGAGATTCATTTTAGACCCAACGACACCTCCAGACTTAAAGTGTCCTTCCTCATCTCTTTTTACAGTCTTTGGTTTAAAATCTAATTTGTCTGTTACAATAATTGCCACTCCAGCTTTCTTTTGATGTCCATTAACATGGTAAATGGGTCTTCACCTCTTACTTTAAGTCTGGAGGTGTCTTTGGGTCTAAAATGAATCTCTTGCAGACAGCATATCAATGTATCTTGCTTTTTATCCAATCTGATACCGTGTGTCTTTTGATTGGAGCATTTAGCCCATTTACATTCATTAAAGTCAACCAGGAAATTAAAGAAGAATTTAAAAAATTCATGGAAACAAATGAAAATACAACTGTTCAAAATCTATAGGATGCAGCAAAGGTGGTCCTAAGAGGGAAGTATGTAGGAATAAAAGCCTTTCTCGAGAAACAAGAAAGTTCTCAAATAAACAACTTAACCTTACACCTAAAGGAGCTGAAGAAAGAACAGCAAATAAAGCCTAAACTCATGGGGAGAAAAGAAATAATAAAGATTAGAGCAGAAATCAATGACATAGAAACCAAAAATCAGTAGAAAGAATCAACAAAACTAGGAGTTGTTTCTTTGAAATAATTAATAAGGTTGATAAAACCCTGGCCATACTTATCAAAAAGAAAAGAGGGGCACCTGGGTGGCTCAAGCATTAAGTGTCTGCCTTTGGCTCAGGTCATGACCCCAGGGTCCTGGGATCGAGCCCTGAATTGGGCTCCCTGCTCCACGGGAAGCCTGCTTCTCCCTCTCCCACTCCCCCTGCTGTGTTCCCTCTCTTGCTATCTCTCTCTCTGTTATATAAATAAATAAAATCTTTTAAAAAAAGAAAAGAAAAGAGAAAGGACCTAAATAAATAAAATCATGAATGAAAGAGGAGAGATCACAACCAACACTGAAAAAATAAAAACATATTATAAGCAGCAATGTGCCAACAAATTAGGCAATCTGGAAGAAATAGATGCATTCCTAGAAACTTATAAACTACCAAACTGAACCAGGAAGAAGTAGAAAACCTGAACAGACCCATAATCAGCAAGGAAATTGAAACAGTAATCAAAAATCTCCCAACATAAAAGAGCCCATGGCCAGATGGCTTCCCTGGGGAATTCTACCACACATTTAAAGAAGAACTAGTATCTATTCTTCTGAAGCTGTTTAAAAAATCAAAATTGAAGGAAAACTTCCAAACTCTTTCTATGAGGCCAGTATTACCTTGATTGCAAAACCAAAGACCCCACCAAAAAGGAGAATTACAGGCCAATATCCCCGAGGAAGACAGATGCACAGATTCTCACCGAAATACTAGCCAACAGGATCCAACAGTACATTAAAAGGATTATTCACCACAACCAAGTGGGATATATTCCTGGGCTGCAAGGGTGGTTCAACATCCACAAATCAATCAATGTGGTACACTACATAAATAAAAGAATGCACAAGAACCATATGATCCTCTAATTAGATGCAGAAAAAGCATTTGACAAAGTACAGCATCCTTTCTTGATTAAAACTCTTCACAGTGTAGGGATAGAGGGAACATACCTCAATATCATGAAAGTCATATATGAAAAGCCAACAGTGAATATCATTCTCCTTGGGGAAAAACTGAGAGCTTTCCCCCTAAGGTCTGTAACATTGCTGGAAAACAAAAGTCCTCCGAATCAGCAAAGAAGTCAAACTCTCACTCTTTGCAGATGACATGATACTCAATGTTAAAAACCCAAAGTCTCCACCCCACAATTGCTAGAACTCATACACAAGAATTCAGCAGAGTGACAGGATATAAAAGCAATGCACAAAAAAATCAGTTGTATTTCTATACATTAACAATGAGACAGTAGAAAGAGACATTAAGGGGTTTGTCCCATTTACAATTGCACCCCAAACCATAAGATACCTAGGAGTAAATCTAACCAAAGAGGCAAAAGATCTGTATTCAAAAAAATATAAAACACTTATGAGAGAAACTGAGGAAGACACAAAGAAATGTAAAAACATTTAATGCTCACAGATTGAAAGAACAAATATTGTTAAAATGTCTATGCTACCTAGAGCAATCTACACATTTAATGTAATACCTATCAAAATACCATCAACTTTTTTTTTCACCGAGCTGGAACAAATAATCCTAAAATTTTTATGGAACAAAGAAAGAGCCCAAATAACCAAAGGAATGTTGAAAAAGAAAACCAAAACTGGGGGCATCACAATTCCAGATTTCAAGCTCTATTACAAAGCTATAGTCATTGCAAACAATGAATTTTGGAACACAGGAAAAAAAATAAAAGTTTAAAAAAAACAAAGCTATAGTCATCAAGACAGTATGTAACTGGCACAAAAACAGGCACATAGGTCAATGGAACAAAATAGACAACCCAGAAATGGACCTTAACTCTATGGTCAACTAATCTTCAACAAAGCAGGAAAGAATAACTAATGGAAAAAGGACAGTCTTTTCAACAAATAGTGTTGAGAAAATTGGACAGCTACATGTAGAACAATGAAATTGGGCCATTTGCTTACACCATACAGAAAGATAAACTCAACATGGATGAAAGACCTAAATGTTGTACAGGAATCCACCAAAATCCTAGAGGAAAACACAGGCAGCAACCTCTTCAACCTTGACCATAGCAACTTTTCCCTAGAAACATCTCCAAAGGCAAGGGAAATAAAGGCAAAAATGAAATACTGGGACTTCATCAAGATCAAAAGCTTTTGCACAGCAAAGGAAATAGCAACAAAACCAAAAGACAACTGACAGAATGGGAGAGGATACTTGCAAATTACATAACAAAGGGCTAGTATCCAAAATCTATAAAAAATGTATAAAACTCAACACTCAAAGAACAAATAATCCAATCAAGAAATGGGCAGAAAACATGAACAGACATTTCTCCAAGGAAGACATCCAAATGACCAATAGACACATGAAAAAATGCTTAGCATAACTCGGCATCAGGGAAATACAAATAAAAACCACAATGAGATACCACCTCACACTGGTCAGAATGGCTAAAATTAACAAGTCAGAAAATTACAGATGTTGGTGAGGATGTGGAGAAAGGGGACCCCTCCTACACTGTTGGTGGCAATGCAATGCAGCCACTCTGGAAAACAGTATGGAGGTTCCTCAAAAAGTTGAAAATAGACCTGTGCTATGACCCAGCAATTATACTACTGGGGATTTATCCCAAAGATACAAATGTAGTAATCTGAAGGGGCACCTGCATCCCAATGTTTATAGCATCAACGTCCACAACAGCCAAACTATGGAAAAAGCCCAGATGTCCATCAACAGAAGAATTGATAAAGAAGATAAAGAAATAGACACACACACACACACACACACACACACACACACAATGAAATATTACACAGCCACAAGAAATGAAATGTTGCCATTCATAACAACATAAATGAAAATAGAGGGTATTATGCTAAGCAAAATAACTCACATGATCGTATGATCTCACTGATATAGGGATTTTAAGAAACAAAACAGGATTATAGGACAAGAGAGGGAAAAATAAAACAAGATGAAACCAGAGAGGAAGACAAACCATAAGAGAATGCAATCATAGGAAACAAATTGAAGGTTGCTGGAGGGGAGAAGAGTTAGTAGGGTGGGGTAACTGGGTGATTGACATTTAGGAGAGCATGGGATGTAATGAACACTGGGTACTAAATAAGGCTGATGAATCACTGACCTGTACCTCTGGAACCAATAATATCTTACATGTTAATTAATTTAATTTAAATAAAAAATATATTAAGAAATAGGAATCCATGAGCTAATAGTAATAACAGATATATAAATAAAGGAGGAGAAGGGAGAGCTCGTGTTTATTGTAGAATACTGAGGACTGACTGGTATATGTGGAGAATGTACTAGAGTTGGAAAAATCATCATTTTGCAATTATCATGGTAAAGATTGTTTCAGGCTGGGATCAATAGATACTAAATCTACGGATATTTTTAATGAGAAGCAGGTTATTTGCAGGCTTTTAGTGTGTCTTTCCACAGATTTTAAGAGATAAAATAGTAACTGTACTGTGAAAGTATTGGGCAACATCTTAACTGGGTGATTAAAATTGATATGACCAATGAAGGGGCAGATGAATATTATCTGCCTTTATATGTGATTCCCTAAGAAGGACATAGTATTATCTCTGTGGTATTCTAGCCTGATATATATATATCAGGAGATATATATATATCTCCTGAATCTAACCATGAGGGAAAATCAGGCAAATACAGGGAGAGACGTCATACTTTTTTAAAAACATAAAATGGAGAAGAAAAGAATTTATTCTTCAAAAATGCCAATGTCATAAAATACAAAAAAGAAATGCTGTGGAAATGTTCTAGATCAAAAGAGAATAAAAATACGTGTCAACTAAATTCAATACCTGATCCTGGACTGGAGGCTCTACTGGCAGAAACAAACAAACATGCTGAAAAGGATGGTCAATTGCCATAGTTGGAATATGGAATGTTCCATATATAAAATATGGGAAGTAGAGGATATTGAACTATCATATCAATGTTAAATTTAATGCTGTCAATAACTGTAATGTGGATATGTAAGAGAATACTGAAGTATTTATGAGGAAAGGGGCCATGATATATGCATATTCTCAAATGGTTCAGGAAAGTCAACTATGATATATGTACAGTTGACATTTGAACAACACAGGTCTAGGAGCATCAACCCCCAACTCCCTGCACAGTCAAAAGTCTGAGTACAACTTTTGACTCCCCCAAAGCTTAATTACTAATAGCCTACAGTTGACTGGAAGTCTCACCAATAACATAGTCAATTAACCCTTATTTTGTATTTTATACATATTACATAATGAATTCCTTTATTACAATAAAGTAAGCTAATGAGAAGAAAACATTATTAAGAAAATAATAAGGAAGAGAAAATACATTTACAGTACTGTACTGTATTTACCTTAAAAAAATCCATGTGTAAGTGGACCCATGCAGTTCAAACCCAGGTTGTTCAAAGGTCAACTGTATAAATAGTTAAATAGGTGGTAGATAGACAGACATACACATACATACATATAGATAGAATGAACGAGTAAGCAAATGATAGAGCAAATGGTAAAAACAGCAATAGATGAATCTGAGTAAAGAGTAAATGAGTGTTCTTTGTACTCTTCTTATTCTTACCACTTTTCTATAATTTTGAAAATATATCCAAATGAAACATTATTTAAAATTTTTAAAAAATTTTTCTTTTCCTTTTTTTTAAGATTTTACTAATTTTTTTAAGATTTATTTATTTATTTGTCAGAAAGAGAGAGAGCACGAGCGAGCACAGGCAGAGGCAGAGGGAGAGGGAGAAGCAGGCTCCCTGCCAAGCAAGGAGCCCGATATGGGACTCGATCCCAGGACGCTGGGATCATGACCTGAGCCGAAGGCAGCTGCTTAACCAACTGAGCCACCCAGGCGTCCCAAGATTTTACTAATTTTTTGACAGAGATCACAAGCAGGCAGAGAGGCAAGCAGAGGGAGAGGAAGGGAAGCAGGCTCCCAGCTGAGTGGATGCAGGGCTCAATCCCAGGACCCCAGGATCATGACCCGAGCCGATGGCAGAGGCTTTAACCCACTGAGCCACCCAGGCGCCCCGTGAAACATTTTTTTTAAAATATAGCATAAGGAATAACACGGAAGACATTGAGAGATGGAGAGGAGAAGTGAGTTGGGGGGAACTGGAGGTGGAGACAAACCATGAGAGACTGTGGATTCTGAAAAACAAACTTGAGGGTTTTGGAGGGGAGGCAGGTGGGGGGTTGGGTAAGCCTGGTGGTGGGTGTTAAGGAGAGCATGTATTGCATGGAGCACTGGGTGTGGTGCATAAACAATGAATTTTGGAACACTGAAAAAAAATAAAATTAATTTAAATTAAAATATAGCTTATGATCCATCCCATCCTTAGAAGCCTTCCTTGCTTAGTTTTGTGGAGGTTCTCAGGGCTTCAGAATAGTGAAGGATGTCACCTGTGGATTTGCATGTTTTGGCAAATGTGAACTCAGCCAAATTATTTGTGGGAGATCTTCCAAGAGGAGAATAATTTCTCAACAAATATTTACTGTGTGCCAAGCACTGTGTTACATACATGCTGGAATGTATAAAAGGTGATAAAAGGTGACTAAAGCAAGCTTCTTGCCCTCAAAAAGTTCATGAGTAGACATG
This sequence comes from Taxidea taxus jeffersonii, assembly GCA_003697995.1. Taxonomy (NCBI): domain Eukaryota; kingdom Metazoa; phylum Chordata; class Mammalia; order Carnivora; family Mustelidae; genus Taxidea; species Taxidea taxus. The sequence continues at coordinate 20,936 of RCUC01088004.1, read as the reverse complement.
TAAACTATGTGCCAAGTGCTATAATTACAGAAATGCACAGGTTCTAGGAGAAACCAGAAGAGACATATCTTATTCAGCCAGGGGTGAGGATAAGAGCTAGCAAAGGAATGTGGAGAGGTCAGGGAACATTTCCCAGGGAAGATTCTTGAGTTAAGCCTTAAAGCAGTTAGCCTGATGGACAATAAGAAGGGGGGAAGGATATTCTTGGTAGACAGAAAGAAATAAAAGAGGTAAGATAATAGTCAAGAACACAGACTCTGGAACCAGACTTCATAGGCTCAAATCTCAAATCTGCCACTTATTAATTGCATGACCTTGTGTAAGTTCATCACCCTCTCCCTGTATCAGTTTCCTCATCTGTTACATGGGAATGATGACATTATCTACCACATAGGTTAGTTACTGATGATTAAATTGTAAGAGACGGTACATTTAGGCTAGCTATGACCTGACATATAACTGGTGTCAAATAAATATGAGCTCAGTTCATATTCATATACCTTTCAGGAAATTAAAAGTTTCTGTCAATAGAATACAGGGTTTATGTCAGGGAATGCAGGGGAAAGGAGAGAGGATGTGATGCCAAGCTAAGGAATTCATACTTTAACCTAAAGGTAATGGGAAGTTATTAAGAAGTTTTAATGACTTGATTTAGTGTTTTAGAAAGGTCTTTCTGGCTTGGAGAATGAAGCAGGGTAAGAATAGAGGTGAGAAAACCAATGAAGAGTTCATTGCATCAGTTCAGATGAGAGGAGATTAGAATCTGGGATAGGGTAGTGAGGCAGAGTGTTATTGAGGAGGGAGCATATTCAAGAGTCATCATGGGAGTAGAAGTTGAGGTTAACTCCCAGATGCCTGACTTGAACACCAGAATGGATAAAGGCTCCAGCCTCTGAGATAAGGAATGGAGAAAGAGCAAGATTTAGGTGGTAGGGGATGGAAATGATGAGTTGAGTTTTCACCATGGTGAGTTTGAAGAACCTGTGGGACATCCAAGTGGAGATGTCTAATAAAAGATAGGATGTAAGGATGCCTGGGTGGCTCAGTTAGTTAAATTTCTGACTCTTGGTTTTTGCTCAGGTCATGATTTCAGGGTTGTGAGATTGAGCACCACGTGGGGCTCTGCACTCAGCAGGAAGTCTATTTCCACTCTCCCTCTGTCCTGCCCCAAAGAAATAAATAGAAATCTTTAAAATAATTTAAAAATTAAAAAGATTTAAAAAAAACATAGGATGTACAGGGTTGGGATTTGCTATTACTTAAGACTCACAAAGCAAATTCTACCATTTTATACCTGTGTAACCCTCAACTGTCTATATGCCTTTGCTGAGCCACCATTTCCTCATATAAGATGATTGTAATAATTGAAATGCCCTAGTATAAGTGAAAATCACTCAATAAGGTATAAAGTATGTTACTAATGCCAGGTATTTTTCTTCTGGGGAGGGCTGATACAAAACTCTTACTTTTAGATCATCTCTTGGTAAACTTCAGTAAACTCTTCCCCTCTGAGGCAATAAAAAGAGTTTCAAGAATGCATAGGAACAACCCTCCCTGTCCTAAATGTGTTTTTTTTCTCTTCCTAATTTATCTAGACTAAAAATAGGTTAGAAACTTGAAAGTAAGTCTTCAACGGCCTGGAGGGGCCGAAGCTTAAGCCTGGACTACAGAAACCAAAATTTGAGGTAGAATTTAACAATTCTAGAGGTATGTCATCTGTACTGAGATCTGGGCAATTTCTGACACAATGGTTAAATTTCAGACCCTAACTAGAGGTAGTCTTGCAAGACCTTTTGCAAAGTTCTTGGTTCTTATCTCCCCCACCCTTTTTTTAATTTAATTTTTTTCAGTGTTCCAAAATTCATTGTTTATGCACCTCACCCAGTGCTCCATGTAATATGTGCCCTCCTTAATACCCACCACCAGGCTCACCCATTGTCCCACCCCACCCCCCTCCAAAACCCTCAGTTTGTTTCTCAGAGTCCACAGTCTCTCTTGGTTTTTCTCCCCCTCCGATTCCCCCAACTCACTTCTCCTCTCCATCTCCCAATGTCCTCCGTGTTATTCCTTATGCTCCACAAGTAAGTGAAACTGTATGATAATTGACTCTCTGCTTAACTTACTTCACTCAGCATAATCTCTTCCATTCTCATCCATGTTGTTACAAAAGTTGGGTATTCATCCTTTCTGATGGAGGCATAATACTCCATTGTACATATGGACCATATCTTCTTTATCCATTCATCTGTTGAAGGGCATCTTGGCTCTTTCCACAGTTTGGCAACTGTGGCCATTGCTGCTGAACATTGGGATACAGATGGCCCTTCTTTTCACTACATCTGTATCTTTGGGGTAAATACCCAGTAGTGCAATTGCAGGGTCACAGGGAAGCTCTATTTTTAATTTCTTAAGGAATCTCCACACTGTTTTCCAAAGTGGCCGCACCAACTTGCATTCCCATCAACAGTGTAAGAGGGTTCCCCTTTCTTCACATCCTCTCTAACACTTGTTTACTATCTTGTTGACTTGGGCCATTCTAACTGGTGTAAGGTGGTATCTCAATGTGGTTTTGATTTGAATCTCCCTGATAACAAATGATGATGGACATTTTTTCATGTGTCTGTTAGGCATTTGTGTGTCTTCTTTGGAAAAGTGTCTGTTCATGTCTTCTGCCCATTTTTTTGACATGATTATCAGTTTTTTGAGTGTTGAGTGTTCTCATCTCCCTTTATGGAGGTAGGTGTGGTTTGTAACTACAGAGGCCATATAGCAGGCACCCTAATTCTCTGTGCCACAAACTTTTCTCTGCAAATCCTTAGGGGCTTGCCTGCAAAAATTGTGCCATTGTTTTAATGGTCTTGACTCATAATTTTCCTCTGGAAATACTCACAAGCCCCCAGATTCTTTTAGAACAGCAGATATAAAATTAGCTATTCAAGCTGCAAAACTGAATTTACTTATAGAAAGTGGGAGTATATAGTCTCTCCCTGAGGAGAGAGTATACAGTCTTTCTATTTAGTTTAAATTGTCAGAGATTCACTTATTAACTGGTATTTTATTGAGCTTATATTTTTATTGCATCCTTAGACTTTGTGACCCTGATCTCTGACTCAATCATCTTTGAATCTATGGGCTCAACAAATTCATGATTTCCTCAAAATCGCTGCCATTCTCTATGTGGGTGATAAGGAGTTTCAGTTTCCTCATCTGTAAAACAGAAACATTAATACTAATCTTACAGGGTTGTTATGAGAACTTAATGAGATTATACATTGAAAGTGCCTACCCTCCTCATTCATTAAAACTATATTTACTAAGAACCTTCTATGTGCCAGACACTACTATATGCATTGAGGATACAACAATGAAAAAGACAAATATTTCTACCTGTATGGAGTTGATACTATAGTGAGGGAATAATAAAAAAATTAAAAATTAAAAAAAGAGAAACAACAAAAGAAATAAAATATATAATATGACAGATGGCGATAAGAGCTATGAAGAAAAATAAGACAGGATGGTCACTAGTAAGTACCAGGGTTGGAGATCACAACACAATAAATGCTTCATAGATGGTAGTTATTTCTGTTAGGTGTTTCTGGTTTCTATACTTCAAGCATATTACTTTGTTACAGAATTCAAGTGCTTGCAACAGTTCCAAGGCGTATATGAAAACCAAATTATGGATTAGGGATGCACTAGGTTTGGGGGGCATAATGGTGAATAGGGCATAATCCATAGTCACAAGGATCATTTCAATATTTGTAGTAAGTGGTCAGACATAGGGCGAGCAGGACAGAGGGTAGACAAGAGTTAGTAAAGTTAATGGTCAGAAAAGCCTTTCTGGAGGTACTAATGCCTAACCTGAGACTCAAAGTCTCAGAGGAAAGGAGTTGAAAAGGGTGAATTTGGCAGAAGGAATTATCGAAGCAAATTCATGAGGCCATGGACTAGTGAGGTGAATTAAGAAGGAACTACATGAAGTTCAGTGGGTATAGAGTGGCAGGAGAGGAAGCCAGGGAAGTAGGCATGATTAAGGTGGACATGGAGAGTCAGGTCATGAATATCCCTCAAGAGGACAACTGAGAAAGACAATGGAATAACTGGAAGTTTGGAGTAGGGAAATTACATGGTCAGATTTGCATTTTTTTGAAGGATTACTTTGTACAAAAGAGAAAGTAAAAGAAAAGATCATGCTGGCTGCAGTTTGTAGGATCGATTACAAGGAAGTCAAACCTAGATGCAGGGAATCCAGATAGGACAATACTAGAAAAGTCCATGTAGAAGAGGAGATGAAAGCATGGATTGTAGGAAGTAGAGAGGGAAAGATGGATTTAAAAGTATTTAGGAAGTAAAAACAAACAAACAAACAAAAGTATTTAAGAAGTAAAACTGGAAGGCCTTAATGGCTAATTCAGTAAAGAATGAAAACTCAAGAGTGGCTTCCAAGTTTCTGTCTTAGGTTAATAGTAGTGCTATAATGAGAAGTATAGAACAAAGAATAGATTCCCTGGAAAAAGATCACGAATTCAATTTTGGACACTCTAAACATGATTCAATGGCTTACTTCCAGAAGATGCTTTTTCGAGGTTTGGTATACTTAAAAGTTTTTAGTCAGGAATACCTGGGTCCAGACTATAACATGGAGGTAATAATAAAAATTTATCTTATAAGATGATAAGGAAGATAAAAATAATCTAATGCACATGAATTGCTTAGCACAATCCCTAACACTGTAAATTCTAAGTATAGATTAGCTATTATTATTAGCCTTTTATCTGAGCTCATATCACACCCCCCCACTTCTAAAATTCCCCTAAGTTTGCTTTTAAGGTTTTCTATCTGACTTGCTTCTGACCTCTTAGCATACTCCTTTGAGAACTGCCCCATGAATTTGTACAATCTGCTTTAATCATCCTGTTTACTTTCTGGTCTCTTCATGGTTTTGAAAAAAGCTTCATCTTTATTCTGCTCATGTTTTCTTGCTGAGTCACCATCTCAGGCTCCCCTTGACCTTCAGATCACCAAGATGCATACTGCTTGCTTAGAAGGAATTTTAACAGGTATTTCTCTCCAGGTAAAAGTCTACTTGGGTTCCCCTTTCTCCACATCCTCGCCAGCATCTGTCATTTCCTGACTTGTTAATTTTAGCCATTCTGACTTGTGTGACAAGATGGGATCGGGAGGGAGACAAACTAAAAGAGACTCTTAATGTCATAAAACAAACTGTGGGGGGTGGGGGGAGGGGTGGTGGGAGAGGGTGGTGGGGTTACATTATATGTTTAAATAAAAATTAAAAATTTAAAAAAAGAAATATTTTAAATATTAAAAAAAAAGTCTACTTGGGATCACAATGAGCATTAAATACCTTCTCTATCACCTAGTAATTTGTTACTGGATGAGACTGCCCAGTGCAACAATTTTTGATGATGACATTTAGCATCTGTTAGGCCAGGGGCTTGAGATTTATCTTTCCATTTCATCGCTATAAACCTTATGAGGTAGGTGCTAGTATTATCCCAATTTTGTTGCCAGAAGCTAGTGTTTATTGAGTATTTACATCATACCAGGTACTGTGTTAAGCACCTTGCATACCTTAATTTATTTAATTCTCATACCATCTGAAAATTTAAATATCATTCTTAGCCCCATTATTCAAATGAACAAGTCAAACTCTGGACAAGTTAAAGTAAGATGCTTAAGGTCACACAGCTGATAGTGGCCAATTTGGGATGGAAATACGAGTATGTTTGCTGTTTTTTTCTTTCTTTTTTGAGTGTGTTTACTTTTATGCCCTGCTGTGTGCCACAGTAGACAAGGAAAGGAAAGGCTGAGGAGTGGAAGCATATGAGTACACATATTGGATAGGATGAGTAGGTGTGTGTGCTCTATATCTTTTTATTTAAAGACAAAATTAATTTGTTTTCTTCGTTGGCTTTACTTGTAAGGTAATGATTAGGAAATACAGTTAAGAGGGCTGGCATTTAAAATTCTTTCCTCAACTCCTTCCCACTTCTCACCCCCAGAACAAACACATGTTAAAACTTCTGAAATCTTAATCACATTGAAGTGGGAAGGAAAAAACTATAATATGGCCTACTATCCTAATGCAAGAATTTTCATTTTCTATAGTCCATTTTAGGTTGTGTCCATATTAAGACAATTTTACTTGGTTGTAACTATTTTGTACTTTGTTTTGCTCATTTAACATGATGAATTGAACCTTTTATCATTCCTATTTCATTTATTGGTGGACCCTAGCATACATCAAGTTGTTCAGCATTAAAATTATTTCCAGTTTCTCATTAGTTAAAGTAATACTGAACTGACAATCTCTATGTCTATAGACTTTTGTTTTCCTTCTGCTGAAGTCTGTCTTTAGGATAGAATTCCTGGAGAGGCATTGTAGTGTCAAAGGGCAAGAACATAATTATGGCTCTTGATACAAATTACCAAACTGTTTTCTCAAGGGATCAGACCTATTTGCATTGTAGTTGTAAGAGTGCAAGCTCATCACTAGCAGAGGGATTTTTTTAGTTGCTATTTTTCTTTCCATGTTTTAAATTTAGTCTTAATCTTTACTGTTTCTTTGATTAGATACATACTCAAGATAGTGTGAAGATGGCAGTAAAATAAAAGTCACAAATAAGGAACGAAATTACTGGCCACAGTTTAAAAACCCTTTCAGGGCTTTATATCCAAAATATATAAAGATCTCCTATAACTCAATAACAATAGGAAAAATTTTAAAACTATTTGATTAAAAAGTGGGCAGAGGATCTGAGCAGACATTTTTCCAAAGAAAAGGAACAGATGACCAGCAAGTACATGGAAAGATGCTCAACATCACTCATCATCAGAGAAATGTAGGTTAAAACCACAATGAGATATCACTTTACACCTGCAGAATGGCTAAAATAAAAACACAAGAAATAACAAATGTTGGGTGAGGATGTGGAGCAAAAGGAATCCTCATGCACACTGTTTGTGGGAATGTAAATTGGTGAATATACTTATATTTATAAATAAAATGGATAAAAGTATGGAAGTTCTTCAAAAAATTAAAAATAATTTATAGGAGTGCCTGGGTGGCTCAGTCAGTTAAACATCTTTCTTCAGCTCAGGTCATAATTCCAGGGTCCTGGGATCGAGCCCCAAACTGGGGAATCCCTGCTCAGTGGGGAGTCTGATTCTCCCTCTCCCTCTACCCTTCCCCCCAACTTGTGTGTGCTCTCTCTCTCTCTCAAATAAATAAAATCTTAAAAAATAAATAGAATTGTCAAATCAATATGCTATACACCTGAAACTAATATAACGTATGTCAATTACACTTCAATCTAAAAAATGAAAATAATAGAACTACCATATGATCCAATGACTCCGCTACTGAATATCTATCTGAAGAAAAGGAAAAATCTAATTTGAAATATATATGCTCCCCTATGTTCATTGTGCCATTATTTACAATAGCCAAGATATAGAAGCAACACTCAGTGTCCATCAGTGGATAAATGATTTAAGAAATTATATATACACACATACACAATAAAGATATATATATACACACACATACACAATGGAATACTACATGTCCCAAAAAAAGAATAAAATGTTGTCATTTGCAACAACATGGATGGACCTTGACAGCATTATGCTAAGTGAAATGTCAGACAAAGAAAGACAAATACCATGTGATTTCACTTATATGTAAAATCCAGAAAATGAAACAAACAAACAAAACAAAACAAAATCCAGACTCAGAAATACAGAGAACATGTTGGTGGTTGCCAGAGAGGAGGGGGGTTGAATGAAAGGAATCAAGAAATATAAACTTCCAGTTACAAAATAAATGTCACGGGGATGTAATGTACAACATGGGGAATACACTCAATAATATTGTTTTAACTTTGTTTGTTGACAGATAATAACTAGATTTATTGCAATGATCATTTCACAATGTATATGAATGTCAAATCACAATGTTGTACATGTGACACTAATATAATATTGTATGTCAATTGAACCTCAATAAAAATAGTACTTACAATAACAAAAAATAAAATAAAATCTCTTTAGGTATATTCGTGTACATGAAGGTCTCCCAACAGGCTAGCTTTTCAGTTCATTTCAGATCCATTTTTCCATAATGAGATGATAAATGGAAATATGGCCAGCCTGGCAGGTCCAGTTGGGAAGATAAAATGGAGATTAGGGAGAAACATCAGCAGTGCTGGGAGACCTGGTACGTGGCACATGTAATCAGGACATAGAAGGCAGAATCACAGTTTGAGGATGAACTGAAAACACCATTGGCACCAGAGTTGCATTTATTCTGTAATTAACCCGGTGGTACCTCCCTCACAAAGAAACGAATTTGTAGTCAGATTAATTAAAATCAAGTAGTACTGGTTACCAGAGGGCAGATCGGTAGGGGGGAACAGGTAAAATATATAAAGGGGGATTAATAGTATCCTTATCATGATGAACTATGAGTAATGTAAAGAATTGTTGAATCGGGGCGCCTGGGTGGCTCGGTGGGTTAAAGCCTCTGCCTTCGGCTCAGGTCATGATCTCAGGGTCCTGGGATCGAGCCCTGCATCGGGAGATCTGCTCGGCAGGGAGCCTGCTTTCTCCTCTCTCTCTGCCTGCTTCTCTACCTACTTGTGTTCTCTGTCTGTCAAATAAATAAAATCTTAAAAAAAAAAGAATTGTTGAATCATTAAAATAAAAATAAAATGACCTTAAAGATTCAAAACATTACTTCTCCATTCATTCCTTTGAAAGCTTAATCAAGGTGATATTAATGTTACTTTATTAATAATTATTTAAGATCCACTGGTAAACTAGGTAGCTATCCTGAACAACATAGGAAAGTTGTCATATTTAAATAGCTCTTCAGCAATTTTAACTAAATGTTAAATTTAGTTTATATTTATATTTTAACTAAATGTTACTCAAAAACATAAAAAGAAGGATGGACTTTTGGAAGGCAATTTGACAGCCTTGATCAAAATATTAAGTGTGTATATTTGTGACCCAGCATTATTATATCTTTACAAATTTATCCTATCTTAAAGCAATATGCATAAAATTATCCTAAAATGTAAGTTTAAAAGTGTGCAGCATAGTTTACAATATAAATAATTGGAAACCTAAATGTCCATCAATATTGGGATAGTTATTAAATTATTGGATAGCCAAATAATGGAATACTCCATACCCATTAAAAAGTATAAGATAGATCCAAATGTACGGACATGAGAAGATGTCCATGATATATCACAAAATCAAAAAAAGCAAATTGTAGAAGAGTATTTATGGACTGTTTCTTTTTTTCTGAAGATAGATATCTATATATGTTTGTGTATCCATAGAAACAGGTCTGGAAATGATATAGAACAAAATATTTTCACATTTACTTTGGGGTGGGGTTGGGTGGGGATATAAGGATTTCTGTACAGTTTATATTTCTTTTACAAGGATTTTCTATTATTCTTTTAATTAAAAATAAGTATTTCCAAAATAGTCAAAAAGAAGAAAATAGTAATAGAAGAATCTACCTTATAAGGTTGTTTGCAAGGATTGAAGAAAATATATACAAGGTGCTTTGCATAGTTACTGACACATAGTGAGCACTCAAAAGGTCTGAGGTGTGATCATTATTATTTCCCAACATGCCATAGTCAATAAAGAGGAGAACTTGGATTTTTAACCCAGGTTTGCCAGTCACCAAACATTCTCTCTTCATTAAATCAAAGAGCCCACTTAGAACTTGTGTATGTTCCATTGTATTCATCAAAATAAATGAAATCTTACCATTTGCGACGACATGGATGGAACTAGAGCGTATTATGCTTAGCGAAATAAGTCAATCGGAGAAGGACAACTATCATATGATCTCCTTGATATGAGGAAGTGGAGATGCAACGGGGGTGGGGGTTAAGGGGGTAGGAAAAGAAAAAATGAAACAAGATGGGATCGGGAGGGAGACAAACCAAAAGAGACTCTTAATGTCATAAAACAAACTGAGGGGGGTAGGGGGGAGGGGGGTTGGGAGAGGGTGGTGGGGTTACATTATATGTTTAAATAAAAAAGCTTAAAAAATTTAAATAAAAAAAAAAGAACTTGTGTATGTTGCTAGCAAACCCTGTTGAGCCACCCAAACTATTTGCTTATACTCTGATTTCTCCTAGTGAGCCACATGCAGTGGCAATGTTGGGATTTAAGACTTATCTCCTAGCCCTTGTGGTACACCAGGAACCACCTGGTGGAACACCACCTTTTCCCCAACAGAAAAGACCACTTCTTCCTTCTCTATATCCATTAAGCTTGGACTAGTGGCTCACTGGGAAATGGTAATTTCACACTAAGAAAGCCAACGTCCTCTTTTCTATGCCCAAATATAATTCTGCCAGGGCTAAGAAAAACTTCTATTCTGTCCTATTTTCCTTTCTTGAAGCCCAGAAGTTGTAATTAGTCTCAATTTTAAATCCCTAACCTAGAGTCTTGCCCCAGATCAAGCATAATGAGTAAAGCAATATTTAGGTGGAGAGAAGATTCTGTTAATACCTAATCATGAACTAACACTTATTAAGCACTTAAAAATGTTCTAGGTTCTCTTCTCAACTCTTTACATTCATTTCTACATTTAATCTTCACAATAACCCTCTATGATAGGTTCTATTCCTATTTGATAGAAGAAGAAACTAGGCACTATGGTTAACTAACTAGCTAAGGGCACTTAACTAGTAAATACAAGCACTAGGATTTTATTTAATCCAGGGCCCTAGAGCCCACATACACAATTACTACACACTACTGACTTTCATTAATGTTAAAGGGCCAATTAATAGGGAGAGGCTAATCTTAGCCTCTAGCACAGTGCCTTAGAAAAGCATTTATTATATAATTTTGGAATGGTGAATAAACTGTTCACTATGCCTCTTTACAACAACCCAGTAATAATTATGCATTTAATCAAATAAATTAGACTTATATTATTAATTTGTCTAATTATCAAATTAAACTATTTGCCTGGATTAGCCTTCAGTATAGCTCCATGTAAATTAATCATCTTTTCAAAATGCACAGCAAGGCCATTCATTTATCCTTCATTGATTGAGAATACTTCCTAGAAACCAAGCCCCCATGCAATCTCTAGCAATACAGAGATAGACATGAGAACTCATAGTCTAGAGGAAGAGATACATATAAACAAATACAAATGATACTGTCTGACCAGAAGCATTGAAAGGGAGAGAAACATGGAAGAACATAAGAGGAAAGCTAAGTGTGAACATATAGTGCTTTTGCTGCCCAAATGTCTTCTTCTGGTAGCAGATCTTATCCCACCTAGATGGGTACATCACACATTTTACATGTCAACTTGATGCCCAAATATCTGGTAAAAAATTATATCTGTGTGTGTCTGTGAGGGTGTCTCTGGAAGAGATTAGCATTTTTATCAATAGACTGAATAAAAAAGATCACCCTCACCAGTGCCTGTGGTTATCAACCAACCTGTTGAGGGTTTGAATAAAACAAAAAGGCAGAGGAAGGGCAAATTTGCTGTTGACTTGAGCTGGGATATCACTATTTACTCCTGTCTTTAGACATCAGTGTTCCTGGTTCTCAGACCTTCTGGCTTAGACTGAATTATACCACCAGTTTCCTGGTTCTCCGGCTTGCAGGCAGTGGATAGAACATGGGACTTCTCACCTCTCTGTTTCTCTGGAGAACCCTAATACACCTGGCTAATTGGAAAATTCTCCTTCTCTGGTCATTGTTACTCATTCAGGAATGGACTTAATTCTCTAGGTTTTGCTGGGACTACTGAGAAATTGGGTCTGTGTTTCCACTGGAGTTGCTAAGTGGCAAAATTCAAATCTGTAGCTCTTTACGGCTATGTTGGCCACTGTGTAGGGAAAGCCTACTGGAGAACTGAGTCAACATAAAGAATATCAGAACTAAGAGACAGAAACAGATTGCTGATGACATTATTTGAGCACCTGATCTAGCTATGCCTAAAATTACTGCTGTGATTTTCAATTAGTATCAATAACCTTCTTCTGGCTTAAGTTTATTTGTGTTGTATTTCTGCTACTTGCAAGCAAGAGTCCTGATTTATACAGACATATATCTAGGGGTGTGTGTGTGTGTGTGTGTGTGTGTGTGTGTGTGTGTGTTGTGTAAGTGCATGTTGGTTAGTTGAGGAAGGCTTCCTGGAAGAAGTAAGTCCTCAGCTAAGTCTTAAAGTGTTGGTAGAAGTTGCCTAAAGCAAAGGCAAATGTAAGCTAGGTAGAGAGATGGTATGAGTAAAATTATGGAGGAGGTGGGATACACCACAAAATGAGGGCAGTGGAGATAGGGTTTGGTATAGCCAGAGGGTAGAGTAAGAGTGGGGGGAGAAGCAAAGTCAGAGAGCAGGACAGGGGTCCGTTTTGGCGCATCTGGAATGCTATGTTAAGAAGATGGCAATTGGTATTCCATATATTCCTTTTCTATAGTGCAGCCACATTTTTACATTTTTTTCCTCTTCTTGTTATTAGTTCTTCAGTAACATGCACCAATAAACAGCATCAATGTAAAACTTTTTGGGCTTGGAATTTGGTCAATCTCAGTGTTCTTTTTGGTTCTGAATCACTCAAGGAGCCTCTTCGTGGTGTCCTATTTGCTGGCTGCTCTAGGGAAGGCAATCCTTATCATCCATTCCATGACTGAAAGATACATCCAGGTGCTTTCCAGAGAAAAGGTGGGGTGGGTTGAATGAAATGGGTGGAAGAAATCAAAGGTACAAATCTCTAGTTATAAAATAAATATGTCACAAGAACGTAATGTACAGCATGATGACTATAGCTGATAATACTGTATAGCATATATACTAAGAGTAAAATCCTAAAAGTTCTTATTATAAGAAAAAAAAATTCTGTAACTATGTATGGTGGTGGATGGTAACTTGATCTATTGTGGCAATCGTTTCTCACTGATATAAAGAGTCAATCATTATATTGTACACCTGAAACTAATACAATGTTACATGTCAGTTATGCCTCAATTAAAAAGGAGAGATATCAAGGGACCAACCAGAAAATTCCTTCTCATAGGGCCAAAAATGCCTTTGGTCCTTCACGCCCAGGGTCACATGTCAGCGATGACTGAACATCAACTTTGTCCATGCCCCATGCTAAACACTGGGGAGAAAATTGAAGAATCAGACATGGTTTATGCCCTCAAGGAACATCTAGCCCAGGAGAGGAGATAATTATGATCACATATGATCAGGGCCACAATGGAGTGATGTAAAGGGGGCTGTGGGGACATCAAGAAATAATAGCTTGGGGTATCAAGGAACATTTCTTCTATAAGTGAAACTTTTGAGCTGACTTGAATAAAGAGCAGGGATTTGCCAAATGGACAAGGATGAAATGGAGGGTCTCCCAGGTAGGAAGAAAAGTTTGTGGAAAAGCAAAGAAGTACAAGAGAATAGGTTTCACTTGGAATAACTGTCCACGATTTGGTATCTCTAGAGATGCAAGTATGTGTTGGTGAGGATGTTGGGACAGGGTTGGGGTGGCATAGGAGAAGAGAGCCAGCTATGTAGGCAGGAGCCACATAAGGATCTTAGTCAAGGGACTTAGATTTTATTCAGTAAACTATTGAAAAAAATTAAATTAGAGGAGTGACATTGAGTTTGGGCTTTAGAAAGAGTGCCCTGGCTGCAAAGTGCTGCAATGCAGAGAATGAATTGGAGGCATCTGGGCAGAACTGCAGGCACCAGAGAGCGCAGTTAGGAAGCTGCTCTGTGGTCTAGGTGTGAGATGATGATGGAGTGGCAGTAAACATGGAGAGAGTGGATGGATTTGAGAGCTATTTTAGGACTAGAAATGACAGGTCTTCATGACTGAGTGGATGTCAGTGATGTGAGAAGAAAGAGGGAGTTAAGTTTGATGCCTAGGTTTCCGGAGTTTAATCTAAACCAGTGAAAGACAAAACACTATAAGTGCCCTATGAATTAGAACATCAAGTAACTGTCAGATTCCTAAGAGTTGTTCCAGGATACTCTTTCTTCAGCAATCTGAGCTGCCAGACCCTCAGGAAAGGAGCTGGGCATTCCCAAATTTGAACATTGGTTCTTTTGTGTGGCTTTGTTGATGTATCTATATGACTGGAGGATAGTGTGTATACACATCTAGGTACATGTACACCTACCTAAAACTATCTCCCCCAAACAAAGTAGCTGGAGAAATTAACCCTTTTCCAAAGCCTATCTGATACTCCTGGACAAAGGTGATTCTTCTCTTTGGGCTAGATCATTTTAGATTCAAGCCAAAGCAAGATTGTTTCCTCTTTAGCTAATAGCTAATATTTCATAAATGGGGCTCATTGATACTTAGTCTGAAGTAAAAACAAAGTATTAAAGAAAGAAAATCAACATATCTAAATCTATATTTTCAGTGTCTGCTGTGTACTTCTCCAGAGCTTAATCAAAAGTGTAGTGAGACCTTTGTTTTGCTCAAATGCACACTGAATTGTTGTACTGCCTCTGCCTCTATAGGAGAGCAAAATGATAGAAACTTTCTGAAAGCAAAAAGGCTGGGTTTTGTATGTTTGTGCATATGATTTTTTTCCTTCCACAGATGGAGGGGTGAGGTAAGAGCTTAATGTGTACCAAAAATATTATTTTATTAATGACCAAGGAGCAATGTGGCTCACAGAAAACAGCATTCAAGAGGTAGAACAGATTGGCTAACCCACAACTCAAAGCAGAGTGGCCCCTGTCCAAGTTGGGTCCCAAGAAAGGGCCACACTGAAGCCCACATATTAGGTCTCAGTAGTTCACCTGATTTTCACATTTTTGATATGAAGGAATCAATCCCTAGCTGAAACTCTTCTAGAGCAATGGCAAACATCCATTACAGCCCAGCTGAACCTGTACCACATGACTGATTTTGCCAATGGCAAATTGAGGTTTTCCAATTAGGCTGACATTAATGTGAACTTAGAACACAAACAAACCAACTCCTGCTCCAACAAGTCTTCCCAGAGAGCACCAACCACCACAGATGGCAGCCTCTTTTGCACACACACACACACACACACACACAAACACACACACACACACACACAAGCTGTCCAGATTTGTCAGCATGAAGATGAAGAGGTTCTATTCTATATTCTCAAACAAAAGACCAAGCCAGGATTCTGAGATTCCATGAGACAATGATATTTTTTCTTAGTGGATAAAAGCATAGCATGATTCAAGCGGGATACCTTGGCAATAAGGAGGAATTTTTATAAAGTTACCCAAGGAGAAACTAAAATCCCATATTTCTTTGGTATCATGTACTTAGAAGGATTTATTTAACTAAAATAGTTTACAGCTATAGCATTTTGTATACGAATGTTAGAGTGGCTTTAACACAAAAGAAGCAGGCCTTAACCATAAAGTCTTTCCCTAGCCCTAGGCAAAATTCTGCAGGAATCCGACTCTTTAGTAAGATAATCTACTTAAAATCGTCCTTTGTTGTCCTCCCACAATATACCCTTAGATATATAGCTAAAGTGGAGGGAGGAGCTTGCTATTGTTTTCATATAATCTGTATATGAATAATACCTGAAACATTAGACTTTGTTTCCCTCTCCACTGATAATTATCATTGCCCCAGATCGCTCCTCTTTGAGAAACATTCAGAAAAGCCAGGGTAATTGTTGCACAGGGTGGGGATAAATCGGGAAAGAAAGGGAGAGGAGCCATAGCAATCCAAGAATAGTCTAGCAGATCTAATTGATGAGATGAAAAATGGACAACTCTTGATATTATTTATGACAAAATCTGTTTCATTAAAAAAAATACTCTGGGTCCCCTTTTGCCTGTGGGTCACCTGGTCCAAGAATATTCTGGGCCCACCAACATTTGATTTTCCAGGGAAACATGGATGAATGATCAGTAAAGCAATGATTCTATTTTGTGTTTGGTTTCACCTATAAAATGATGACTTTTATTCTCTTATCTTATTCTTCCCAAAGCTGTGATGAAATAAAGAAGATGACTTGATAAAAATTGTTTGAGTACATGCCATGAAATACTAGGTAACAATTACAAAACACAGGTTAGATTTCTCTAATGTGATAATTTGCCTATGACAAATGAGAACTTCCCTAGTCAGTAAATAATCTGTAAACAATCTTGAGCCAGAACAGAAATGGTTTCTTAAATGGTGACTTCCAGTATACGTACAGGAAGAGGGAAGTCTGTGGCTCCAGATGGAAGAAAAGATAAAGAAATGGGATTATAGCAGCCTTTCCAGGTAGAACCTGCTTCAAGGGGAGAAGGGCAACAATCATTGTGATAACTATGGAAAGATGGCCTCAAAGCCAAATTCAAGCAGTGTTCTTCATTCTCTCTCCCTCTCTTTCCTGAAGACGCTCAGGTCAAACTCCCTTCAGGATCATACAAAGCTTGGGCCTAATACCCACACATACTTCTTTTTTTTTTTTTAATTTTTTTTAAGATTTTTTATTTATTTCACAGACAGAGAGAGATTACAAGCAGTCAGAGAGGCAGGCAGAGAGAGAGGGGGGAGCAGGCTCTCCACTGAGCAGAGAGCCCGATGTGGGGCTCGATCCCAGGATCCTGGGATCATGACCTGAGCCGAAGGCAGAGGCTTTAACCCACTGAGCCACCCATGTGCCCCCCACACATACTTCCTTTAAAAAAATTTTTCCCGGGACGCCTGGGTGGCTCAGTTGGTTAAACGGCTGCCTTCGGCTCGGGTCATGATCCCAGCGTCCTGGGATCGAGTCCCACATCGGGCTCCTTGCTTGGCAGGGAGCCTGCTTCTCCCTCTGCCTCTGCCTGCCACTCTGTTTGCCTGTGCTCGCTCTCGCTCTCTCTCTCTAACAAATAAATAAATAAATCTTTAAAAAAAAATTTCCCATCTTGTTTTATTTTATTTTATTTTTCTTATTTTAATTCCATTTAGTTAACATACAATGTTATATTAGTTTCAGGTGTACAAGACAGTGCTTCAACAATTCTATACATTATTCAGTGCTCATCATGACCAGTGCACTCTTTAATGGCCATCACCTATTTCACCCATCCCCCTCACCCACCTCTCCTCTGGTAACCATCTGTTTGTTTTCTAGAGTTAAGATTCTGTTTCTTGGTTTCTCTCTCTCTTTTTTTCTTTTGTTCATTTTCCCCCCTTAAATTCCACATATGAGTGAAATCATGTGGTAGTTATCTTTCTCTGACTTATTTCACTTAACATTATACTCTTTAGCTCCATTCATGTTGTTACAAATGGCAAGATTTCATTCTTCTTATGGCTGAGTAATATTCCAGTCTGTGTGTGTCTATGTGTCACATCTTCTTTATCCATTCATCTATCAGTGGACACTAGGACTGCTTCCGTAATTTGACTGTTGTAAATAATGCTGTAATCAACATAAGAATGCATATATATATTTTTTAATTTTATTTTTTTATTTACTTGATAGACAGAGATCACAAGTAGGCAGAGAAGCAGGCAGAGAGAGAGGAGGAAGCAGGCTCCCCGCTGAGCAGAAAGCCTGACTCGGGGCACGATCCCAGGACCCTGAGATCATGACCTGAGCCGAAGGCAGAGGCTTCACCCACTGAGCCACCCAGGTGCCCCAAGAATGCATATATTTTTTGAGTTAAAACCCAATAGTGGAATTACTGGAACATATGGTAGTTCTATTTTTAACTTCTTGAGAAAACTCCATACTGTTTTCCACAGTGGCTACACCAGTTTGCATTCCCAGCAACTATGAGGAGAGTTCCTTTTTCTTAACAACCTTGCCAACACTTGTTTCTTGAGTTTTTTATTTTAGCCATTCTGACAAGTGTGAGGTGTTATTTCATTTTGGTTTTGATTTGCATTTCTCTGATGATGAGTGATGTCGAATGACTTTTCATCTGTCTATTGACCATCTGGATGTCTTCTTTGGAGACAGATGTGCACACAGAGAGATTCCTATTCAATCAGTGCTGTGTTAATAGGTCCATATAGGGGTGCCTGTGGCTCAGTTGGTTAAGCATGATTCCAGCTCAGGTCATGATCTTAGGTTCCTGGGATTGAGCCTCATGTCAGCAGAGAATGCCACTCAGTGGGGGAGTCTGCTTTTCCCTCACCTTCTGCCCCTCCCCCTGCTTGTGCTCCATCTAAATAAATAAATAAATTCTTTAAAAAGACAGAAATAGGCCCATATAGTCATTCAAGAGACAGTATGGAATATATAAGTGGACAGAGGACACACAAACTATGTAGAAGTAAAACCTATTTCATCTACTCAGAACAAGTTCAGAACAAACAGAAACACAGGAAACAGAGAGGCAGAGATGAAAAATGTCTGTTTTTTACTGTTAAAAGCTGGATTGGTGGACAGGGAATATATAGGCAGTAATAACAAACTTCCTCATACTCTTCTCACTTGGCTAGACAGAATTTCTGACTCCCACAGGGGTGAAGAAACAGACCAAATGAGTTATTCCAGCTGAAGTACTCCCAAGTAGAAACATGAAGAGAGCAGAATGGAGGACTCCAATCACTTGCCTCCCTTGCAAAAGAGGAAAATATAACAGAGACATGATTAATCAACTTATCACAGGATGCTTCTCTGGCCTCCTTGCCTTGTTATCTGGTTTTACCACTTCCTGGCTTAGCTGGAAACTCACTCAACTCTCATTTGGAAAACAGTTAAAAATACCTACTTTGCAGGGTCTTCGTAATCATTGCCAATACCGTATGGAAAGTGCCTTGTAGAATGCCTAGCATTTAGCAGTTGTTCTCCTAATCCAGGGCAAATTAAACTCACTGACTGAATATTGTTACATTTTCTGTTGAAACATTATTTCAATAATATATGTGAGCTCTTTAAATAAATACATGTTATGTCTATATAACCCAATCTATAGGTTCAATACAATCTCTATCAAAATGCCAATGACATTTTTTCACAGAAAGAAAAAACAACCCTAAAATTTGTATGGAATTACAAAAGACCTTGAATAGCTCACACAATCTTGAGAAAGAAGGGCAAAGCTGGAGACATTACATTTCCTAATTTCAAACTGTATTACAAAGCTATAGTAATCAAAACAGTATAATACTGGCATAAAAACAGACACATAAATCAATGGAATAGATTTATTCCATTATATCCCAGAACATAAATCCAAGCATATGTGGTCAACTAATCTTTAACAAGGAAGGGCATCAAGAATACACAATGGGGGGCGCCTGGGTGGCTCAGTGGGTTGAAGCCTCTGCCTTTGGCTCAGGTCATGATCCCAGGGTCCTGGGATCAAGCCCCACATCGGGCTCTTTGCTCTGTATGGGGCCTGCTTCCTCCTCTCTCTCTGACTACTTGTGATCTCTGTCTGTCAAAAAAATAAATAAAAAATCTTTAAAAAAAAAGAATACACAATGGGGAAAAGATAGTCTCTTTAATAAATGCTGTTGGGAAAATTGGATATCCATATGTGAAAGAATGAAACCTGGACCCCTATCTTATACCACCCACAAAAATGACCTCAAAATGGATGAAAGACTTAAATGTATGACTTGAAACCAAAACATTCCTAGAAGAAAACATGGGGAAAATCTTCATGACATTGGTCTTGGTAATGATTTCTTGGATATGACACCAAAAACATAGGCAAGGAAAGCAAAAGTAAACAATTGAAACTACATCAAATAAAAAGCTTCTGCACTGCAAAATAAACAAATAAAAAGAACAGAATGAGAGAAAATATTTGCAATACATATGTCTTATAAGGGCTTAATATCCCAAATATATAAAGAACTTCTGCAACTCAAGAGAAAATAAAAAAAAAATAAATAACTTGACTAAAAAATGGGCAAAGGATTTGAATAGATAGTTATCCAAAGAACACATACAAATATCTAACAAGTATATGAAAAGAAGTTCAATATCACTAATCATCAGGGAAATGAAATACATATCATATCACACCTGTTACGATGGACAGTGTTAAAAAAAAAGAAATCTATATCAACGAGTGTTGGTAAAGAAGTGACGAAATTATAATCTTTGTGTACTGCTGGTGAGAATGTAAAAATGGGTAGCCACTATGGAAAACAGTATGAAGTTTCTTGAAAAAATTAATAGCAGAGGGGTGCCTGGGTGGCTCAGTGGGTCAAAGCCTCTGCCTTCGGCTCAGGTCATGATCTCAGGGTCCTGGGATCAAGACCCCACATTGGGCTCTCTGCTCAGCAGGGAGCCTGCTTCCTCCCTCTCTGCCTGCTTCTCTGCCTACTTGTGATCTCTGTTAAATAAATAAATAAAATCTTTAGAAAAAATTTATAACAGAACAGAACTAGCAAATGAGCCAGCAATCCCACATGTGGGTATTTATTCAAAAGAATTTAAGAGAAGATGCTGAGATATTTGCACTACTGTGTTCACTGAATCATTTAGTCCCAATAGCCAAAAGGTGGAAACAACCTAAATGCCCACTGACTGATAAATGCCTAAAGAAAATGTGGTATGTACGTACAATAGAATATTATTCAGCCTTTTAAAGGAAAAGAGATACTGTCATAAGCTACAATATGGAGGAACCTTGAGAACATTAGGCTAAGTGAAATAAGCTAGTCACAAAAGGACAAATACTGCAAGATTCCACTTATATGAGGTACCTAAAGTAGTCAAAGCTCATAGAAGTAGAAAGTAGAATGGGCTTTCCGTGCTACCTAGGGAAGGGTCAATATGGCGTTGTTTTGCGTTCCCATCGTAACTTAACGGGAAACTTTCACAATGTCCGGAGCCCTTGATGTCCTGCAAATGAAGGAGGAGGATGTCCTTAAATTCCTTGCAGCAGGAACCCATTTAGGCGGTACCAACCTTGACTTCCAGATGGAAGAGTACATCTACAAAAGGAAAAG
>ML096404.1:0-11012 GCA_003697995.1 Taxidea taxus jeffersonii | reverse complement strand
GTTTTTTAATCTAATTTCAAATGATCATCTTCATGGTCCAGCTTCTTCTTCACTCTCCCCCAATCGACTGAACATGGAAATAGCGAGAAAGACACATGTGATGTTTTTGACATAAAATCCAGAACAGAGATGCTAACAGCTCCCAGTGAGTCACCAGCCTTGACTTCATCTGAAGGGCAATGTGGTATTTCTCATCTACTTCAGCTGAACAATCATCTTGGCACGATCTCCACCTATAAGCGGATCCAGCCAACCACCTATTATTTTCTGACTGTGTCTCTGGTGTCCTCACAAATTTCTGCAGTTTTATCTCCAAAGGCAAAAAGATCAGTGTCATTTCAATAGATTTTAAGTCATCAAATACTGAATTACTCTGCAATGAAAGAGCTGTGCTTAAAAAATGTAAGTTTAAAATGTGACTTTATTTCTTCTACCATCTTCGAAGCCTCGAGTTGTAAAACTAAGCAGCAGCTTGCTTGAGGATTCCAGTCCACTGAGTGCAGTCCAGTTCCTTCTCTGGCTGCAAGATCAGTTGTTCTGCTCGGCAGGGAGCCTGCTTCCCTCTCTCTCTCTGCCTGCCTCTCTGCCTACTTGTGATCTCTATCCGATAAATAATACAATCTTAAAAAAAAAAGAATGAGATCTTGCCATTTGCAACAATATGGATGGACATTCTGGGACATTCTGGGACAACAGTCCCAGAACAACTCTCTCCAAGGGTGTATTAGCCCCTGTTGCTAGAGATCCTGTCCTTATCAATAGAGGGCGCTGAAGAGCCACTGAAGGAAGAAAGGGTTTTCCTGGTTCTGGTGTCTCCCGGGACAGGCTCTTGTCAGGCTCCTTTCTCTAGTGCTCATTTCTCTCTCTCTCAATTCCAGTGTGAGGGCACCTGGGTGGTTCAGCAGTTAAGCATCCAACTCTTGATCTCAGCTCAGGTTTTGATCTCAGGGTAATGAGTTTAAGCACTGTGTTGAGCTCCACACAGGGCATAGAGCCTTACTTAAAAATAAAAATAAAAAAATTAAATAAAATAAATTGCAGTGTAGTTAACAGGCAGCATTATATTAGTTTCAGGTGTATAATATCATGATTCAACAGTGTGCACCCAGTCAGATGTACTCTTAATCTCCTTCGCCTGTTTCACCCATCTCCCCCGCCCGCCTCCATTCCAGCAACCACAAGTTTGTTCTCTATAGATAACAAACCGTTTTTTTTGGTTTGACTCTTTTTTCCTTTTGCCCATTTGTTTTGTTTCTTAAATTCCACACGTGAGTGAAATCATTTGGTGTTTGTCTTTCTCTGACTGGCTTATTTCACTTAGCTCAGTACTCTCTGGGTCCATCCATGATGGGACCCGCATCCATGATGCGGAGCTCAATCCCAGGACCCTGGGATCATGACCTGAGCCGAAGGCAGAGGCTTTAACCCACTGAGCCACCCAGGCGCCCCTCATTCTTTTTTATATTATAAATATAAAATATTCCGTCGTGAATATTCCATTGTGTATACATTCACATCTTTTTTATCCATTCATCTATCGATGGACATGGACTACTTCCGTAGTTGGGCTATTGTAGATAATGCTGCAATAAACAGAGGGGTGCATATTTCTCTTCAAATTAGGGTTTTCATATGCTTTGACTAAATACCCAGTAGTGTAATTCCTGGGTCGTAGGGTAGTTCTATTTATAATTTTTTAAAGATTGTATTTATTTATTTGACAAAGAGACAGCAAGAGAGGGAACACATGCAGGGGAAGCAGGAGAGGGAGAAGCAGGGAGCCCGATTTGGGGCTCGATCCCAGGACCCTGGGATCAGGACCTGACCCGAAGGCAGACGCTTAACAACTGAGTCACTCGGACGTCCCTATTTTTAATTTTTTGAGGAAACTCCATGTTGCCTTCCACAGTGACTGCACCACTGTGTGTTCGTGCCAACAGTGCATGATGGTTCCTTTTTTTCCCACATCCTCACCAACACTTCTTTCTCTCTCTCTTTTTTTTAAAGATTTTATTTATTTATTTGAGGATAGAGTGAGAGAGAGAGATCGTGAGCAGGGGGGAAGGGTGGGGGAGAAGCAGACTTCCCCCTCCCGGCCCTGAGCAGGGAGCCCTATGTGAGACTCAATCCCAAGACCCGGGATCATGACCTGAGCTGAAGGCAGATGCTTCAACTAAGCCACCCAGGCGCCCATACTTGTTTCCTGAGTTTTTTATTTTAGCCATTCTGGCAGGTGTGAGGTGGAGCTCACTATGGTTTTGATTTGCATTTCCCTGCTGATGAATGATGTTGAACATCTTTTCATGTGTCTGTTAGCCATCTGGATGTCTTCTTTGGGGAAATGTCTGTTCATGTCTTCTGCCCCTTGAACATTCAGCTCTCGGGCAGGCAGTTTTCCTACAATAGGTTCCTCATGGGCACAGCTTCCCTGAGCACTGGCCTCAGGAAGACGGGATTTTCCAGTGACCAGCTCCTGCTGATGTCAGCTTTCCCAGCTTCCAGTTCCCGAGCAGGTGGTGGCCAGCAGCACGCAGCAGCTGCATTTCCCCTGGCACATCTTCTGGGCAGCTCTACGTGTTGCCAGAAAGGCACTTCGGTGGCTTCTCATTGCCCTCTCCGGTGAGGTCTGGCCCCCAGCCTAGATGTGTGTGTGTGTGCTCTTCCTTGGGCACTCTATCTCAGCCCTACTCATGGGGACTGCTCCTTAGATCCACTATCCCCTTGTTCTTTAGAATTCTCTGTAATTCTTACTAGTAAGTCACCCATTATCCAATCCCCTGGAAACAATTCTTTATATTAAATTCCCCCCATTCATGGGGCACCTGGGTGGCTCAGTGGGTTAAAGCCTCTGCCTTCGGCTCAGGTCGTGATCCCAGGGTCCTGGGATCGAGCCCCGCATTGGGCTCTTTGCACTGCATGGGGCCTGCGTCCTCCTCTCTTTCTGCCTGCCTCTCTGCCTACTTGTGATCTCTGTCAAATAAATAAATAAAATCTTTTAAAAAATAAAAAATAAATAAATTCCCCCTACATAAATTACTATTCCCCGTATTCCCCCTATTTTTATTTATTAAAAATAAATAAATTCCCCTACATAAATTACTATGTGGATCATGTCCTCTGGCTGGACTCTAACTCATACAATAATAGTACAATATCCTTTGATAGTCTTTGGGGCAAGTCTGACTTCCTGGTTCTTTTTCAAACTGTCATTGGTTATTCTCTCTCATTTTTTCTTCACGACGAATTTCAAAACTCAGGGTGCTTTCTTTTTCAAAATCAGTTTTCAGATGAAATAATCCTTAAATTTTAATTAGGATAATATGGAAATAACATGTTAAATTGTTGAGAATGGGGGTCTTTGTGATAAGAATAAGTCTTCCTGGGGCGCCTGGGTGGCTCAGTGGGCTTCTGCTCGGGTCATGATCTCAGGGTCCTGGGATCAAGCCCCACATCGGGCTCTCTGCTCGGCGGGGAGCCTGCTTCCTCCTCTCTCTCTGCCTGCCTCTCTGCCTACTTGTGATCTCCGTCTGTCAAATAAATAAATAAAATCTTAAAAAAAAATTAAACAAACAAACAAAAAAGAATAAGTCTTCCTATCCAGAAGCATGAGTTAGCTCCTGAGATAAGTAATGTTCTCAATTTTTGCATCTCCTTATCCTTGCTCATGGGAAATTATTTCTTTGTTTGGCTGTGATTTCCTTAAGAAGGGTTTGTATACCACCAAAGTGGTCCCCTGGTTGCTACTGCTGGGCATCCAAGACACAGAAATAGCTTGGGGTTATTTTTTAAATAATTTCTCAGCTTGAGTTTACCACCCAATGGGCTAATTCAAGCTCCACATCTGCCTGAAGATGAAAAAACATTTCTTTTTCCCAGC
This sequence comes from Taxidea taxus jeffersonii, assembly GCA_003697995.1. Lineage (NCBI taxonomy): Eukaryota > Metazoa > Chordata > Mammalia > Carnivora > Mustelidae > Taxidea > Taxidea taxus. The sequence goes on along the minus strand of ML096404.1, from coordinate 7,135 downwards.
TGGGACCACAGCTGACACAAGCTTTCTCACTGCCCCCGTGGCCCAGGGGGAAGTTTGTTGGTCTTCCTAATAAAGCGATTGCAGCCTTTACAAGTCCCAGCTATGTGCAAAGGTCCCATTTCAAACTCATCCCATCTCAAAGGCTGAGGTTTCATCTTTTGTTCCTAAGTGAGGTTAAAAACCAAGCTTTCTCCCTTGGAGAATCGATAAGCAAGTGTTAGGTTGCCCCCTTGTGGAAACCCCAGACAAGGTTGAGATGGGCTTTTTTGGTCCCTGCAGATGGGACCCATTAGAATGGTTAACATCTCCTCCCCAACATTGAGCTCTCTGTAATGATCTGAAAGAGCTCCTTCCTATGCTTAAGAGAGTATACATTATATTCAATGAACAACAGTGAGTCAGGTCTGGAGGACCCCTAGGATGCGAAAAATGTAACGTTCCTGGTTCCTATCCCTCTCTGCTTAGGTCTTAACTCTAGCTACAGAAGGGGAGACCTGGACATACTGTCAACAGCAGTTCAGACAGCTGCTCCCCAAGATAGCCACCACCCCGGCTGGTTCACGGAAGGGCTTCCCAGGATCCACGGGACACAGGGACTGCACTGTTATCTCCTCAGACAGAGCCTTGTGTTAGTCAATCTCATGGCATCTGGTTCTTCAAAAGGGAAGTGAGTAGAGAATAAAAAGGAATTTGACTCCTTGCCCCAGCCCCTAAAGAGCCTTGTCTGGGAGGGCTGCAGACAGCCTGGAAAACTATGGCAGCAGAGGTCTGTCTCCTGCCTCAATGCCTCCTCCCTAGATTCTGGGGACCATGTGATGCATGGGCTCTGAGGGAGGCCATGCCAGGACCATTACTCCCAAAGTAAAACTGGGTCTTAAACTAAGCTTTTATTCATCTTCCTCCTTCTTGCACTGGCATATTGTATGCCCGTGCTTGAGAGCACAGACTCAGAAGCAGCAGAGCCTGGCTCCAAGTCCTGGCTCTGCCCCTTTATACTGGGGAGACCAGATAAGTGACTTAAGGTCTCTGTGGTTCAGCTTCCTCGTCGGTAAAATGGGGGCATTCACAACACCCTCCCTCATAAAGTTGTGATGATTGAATGAGTGGACCCATGTGATGAGTTTAAACTAGTGGCTGGCATATAGTAAGTCCTCCAAATACGCTATTTTTAAGTCAATAAAAGAAAAGCAAATAAGCAACAAAGACAATGACAAGCCTCTAATCCTTCCCAGCCACCCCCTTCCCGCCTCACAACTGCCAACTTCTCAGCTCGCAGTCTGCTCTCTGACACTCAGGTTCCTCCGTGTTTCTAGTACTCAAGGATGCCCGATTTCTCTTTCCTCCTTACAAGCTGGGCCTTGCACTACATTTGTGGAATCAGAGATTTCATTCCACATCTCTAAGGGTTAGAGCTGAAAACATTCAGCACTAGCTTGATCGTCCATTCAGACCAGAAGCTCTGCTTTCATTCCTCTGGCCTTTCTGCCATCCATCACTGAAAGCTTCTGACCTGAAGTGGAAGGTGTTTACAATGAGGTGGGCTAAGCTGCTGAAACAAAGAGGCCCCAGAAGTGTTTGATTCTCTCTCATGGAACAGCTTAAGGTGGCAGGGCCAGGTTGGCCGGGTGGGGGGAGCTCTGCCCAAGCACTGGGCATGACATCATGACTCAAGCTCTGGGCTGACATCAGAGCTGCCATCTTCTGCACAAAGCTTCCAGGAACCCTGGTTGTGCCCATTCCAGCCCTTAGGAAGGGAAAAGGCCTGGAGGCACACATGGAAGTTTCTATGAGCCAGTCTAGAAAGTGGCACATGTCACTCCAGTCAAATTCTACTAGAGAAATTCAGCACATGGGCCAAGCCCAACTCCAAAGGAACCTGGGAAGTGAAGCCTGGATGGTGTCACACGCCCCGTGAGGGGTCTCTTGCCGCCAAAGAAGAGAAAGGATTTTTGTAGATATCAAGCAGTCTCTGTCACGGAAGAGAAAACACTGGGTCCTGCAACAGAGACTCTATTTAGATTTGGAGATTGGACAGGAGGAGGTCAGCAGCCAGGACCTCTCTCTCTCAGGAAGGAATATTTCAGGAGGGGTCAGAGTTACTTGGAGGATAAAATGCTCACATTGTCTTCAAGAATAGAAACTTTGGAGTATCCTGGGAAACAAAAGGGGTGGCATGGCTGGTGGCCTGAGGGGAGCGGAGCCAGCTGGGACTAAGGGGTTTCGGGAACCCACCCAAGCAAGATCTTACAGTCCTTGCACAGACCCGGCTCTAACTCTGAGAACAGTGGGAATCTATCCAAAAGTGTATGCAGGGAGCTGGCATAATGCAATTTTTAAAAAGATTTATTTATTTATTTGAGAGAGAGAGAGAGAGAGAGAAGAGGGTGTGTAAGGGCAGGGGAAGGGATGAATGGGGAGGGAGATGTACAAGCAGGTTCCGTGCAGAGCGGTGAGCCCCGTACAGGGCTCAGTCTCAGGATCCTGAGATCATGACCTGAACTGAAACCAAGAGTCAGCCACTTAAGCAACTGAGTCACCCAGGCACCCCCGCCCCCCCTCATTTTCATTTCTAAAAAGTCACTTTGACTCCCAGTCCCCAGATTTTGGTTTCTAAATACCATCCTCCAATAAAAGCAGCAGGGCTCCTTGGGGGAAAGGCTGATTCAGGGCTACGGCAGGGAAAACTCAAGATGAAGCTAAAACATTTTGTCATAGCAGAAAGCAAGGCAGCCAACAAAAGGATGGGGTCATGTCAAAAGCACACAGCAGCCAACTTAAAGAAATTCCCAGTGGCCAGGGCTGGGGAAATCTGAGCAGCAAAGTAAATACATAGTACTAGATTATAACTCAAAGCACAAAGTATACATACGTGAGTCCACAGTGACATAAGTAAATGGGAGAGAAGAGCCAAAACTTCCTTACAAAGAATCCCAGATGGTATATGTAGCTCCTCCCGGCTCCAGGAGGCAGGGGGCAGCCCAAGCCCTGCCCACCTTTGACTGTGGGCCGATGTGGCAACGGGCTTCCAAAGGATACAGTATGGAAAGAAAATAGTGGCTTCACAGTGGATAAACTTGGCAATGTGACGAGAGACCGATGTTAGTATCGTGAGTGATGTCATGTTGATGTTAGATACTGTTCATGGAAAAGCGTGTCACCGCTGGGGGATTCCCTGCCCTCAATACCAGTCTGATCATAGTAAAAACAGGAAAACCCAAGTTGGGGAATATTCTATAGAATTCTGTACCAGTACTTCTCAAAAGTGTCAAAGTTATGAAAAACAAGGAAAGACTGAGAAAAAGGCACAGGCTAGAGGGGGCTGAGGAGTTTAGTTAATAATACTGCATGTTAGGGGTGCCTGAGTGGTAAAGTAAGTTAAACAACCAACTCTTAGTTTCATCTCACGTTGTGTTCTCAGCGTGCAGGGATCATGTCCCACATCAGGCTCCACGCTTAGTGCGGGGTCTGCTTGAGATTCTCTCCCTCTCCCTTCCCCTCTGCTCCTCCCCCTGCTTGCACACACTCTCTCTCTGTCTCTCTCATTTATAACTCTCATTTATATATACATATATATATCTTATTTATTAAATAAATAAATAAATAAATAAAATCTTTTTAAAAATCAGTAGATGCAAAATGTCTATAGGGCTGAGGTTGAGAAACCCTGATCCATAGAAACTCCTGCACAGATGCCCACAGGAGGCATGCGGTGGGTACAATACCACTCAGAGGAGCATTGCTTAGACCAGAACACAAGTGGAAACAAGCCAGATGCTTGCAACATTTATCCAACAAGATAAACACTGTGTGGCAGTGGAATACTTCACATCCATGAATAGTGAATGAACATTAACCATATACATCATGAATGAATCTGAAAAATGTGTTGAATTTTTTAAAAAAGATTTTTATTTATTTATTTGTCAGAGAGAGTGGGAGCGAGCACAGGCAGACAGAGTGGCAGGCAGAGGCAGAGGGAGAAGCAGGCTCCCTGCTGAGCAAGGAGCCCGATGTGGGACTCGATCCCAGGACGCTGGGATCATGACCTGAGCCGAAGGCAGCCGCTTAACCAACTGAGCCACCCAGGCATCCCAAATGTGTTGAATTTTTAAAAAGTAAGTTGTATTTGTATGAAATCCAAAACAAAGTGAGCTAGACAAAAATCAGTTTGGGATGGATGCATCCAAAGTGCTGTGGTAAAACTCACAGCAACTGCAGTGACCTTTTTCATCATGTTGTTTGAGCGTCCCCTCCCCCATCTCTTGGGGGATGGGAGGGGGAATGATGCTTAGTAGGACAATATTGCTTCCCAAGATCCTGGAGAATTTTGTCCTAGTAATCACAGTCATGGGAGGAGAGGACACTAATTGCAATTAGTGGCTGAGGCTAGGGATAATAGTTATTCCTAAATGCACAAGAGAGTCCTACACAAGGAAAACAGGTTCTGCATCCTGAACATTTAACTGGCTCCTTGAGCATTCATATAGATTTAAAATATTTTTTAAATCTTTCACAAAAATTAACTCAAGAGGAATCTTAGACCAAAATGTAAAACACAAAGCAATAAGACTTCTACAAGATTACATAAGAAAAAAATCTAGGGCGCTTGGGTGGCTCAGTGGGTTAAGCCTCTGCCTTCGGCTCAGGTCATGATCTCAGGGTCCTGGGATTGAGCCCCGCATCAGGCTCCCTGCTCAGTGGGGAGCCTGCTTCCTCCTCTCTCTCTGCCTGCTGCTCTGCCTACTTGTGACCTCTCTCTGTGTGTCAAATAAATAAATAAAATCTTTAAAAAAATCTAGATGAACCTGGGTTTGGTGATAAGTGTTTAGATACAACACCAAAAGAATGATCCATGAAAGAGAAAAAAGTGGTAAGATGGACTTCATTAAAATTAAAACCTCCTGGGCGCCTGGGTGGCTCAGTGGGTTAAGCCTCTGCCTTCGGCTCAGGTCATGATCTCAGGGTCCTGGGATCGAGCCCCGCATCGGGCTCTCTGCTCAGTGGGGAGCCTGCTTCCCCCTCTCTCTCTGCCTGCCTCTCTGCCTACTTGTGATCTCTGTCTGTCAAATAAATAAATAAAATATTTAAAAAAAAAATTAAAACCTCCTGCTCCTGCTCTGTGAAAGGATTTGTTGAGAGAATGAAGAGACAAGGCACACACTGGGGGAAATATTGGCAAAAACACAGCTGTGTTTAAAACAAACAAACAAACAAACAAACAAAAACTAAACACTTTAGGAGATGCCTGAGTGGTTCAGTCGGTTGGGCGTCTGCCTTTGGCTCAGGTCATGATCCCAGGGTCCTGGGATTAAGTCCCACATAAAGTCCCATATCGGGCTCCCTGCTCAAGGAAGAGCCTGCATACTCCCTCTGCCTCTGCCGTTCCCCCTGCTTGTGCTCTCTTTCTCTCTCTCTGACAAATAAAAGCTTTAAAAAAAAACACCTTAGAAACTTTTTTTTTTTAATATTTTATTTATTTATTTGTCAGATAGAGAGAGCACAGGAGCGAGCACAGGCAGACAGAGTGGCAGGCAGAGGCAGAGGGAGAAGCAGGCTCACTGCTGAGCAAGGAGCCCTACGTGGGACTCAATCCCAGGACGCTGGGATCATGACCCGAGCCGAAGGCAGCTGCTTAACCAACTGAGCCACCCAGGCGTCCCTGCCTTAGAAACTTTTTAAAGAAAATTTATTTATTTGAGAGAGAGTGTGTGTGTAAAAAAGCATGCATGAGTGGGAGTAGGGGCAGAGAGGTCGGGAAGCAGAGGGAGAGAGACAGGCAAATGCCAAGACAGGGCTTGATTTCACAACCCTGAGATCATGATCTGAGCTGAAATCAAGAGTCTGATGCTTAATGGAATGAGCCACCCAGGTGCCCTGAAAAACACATATCTGAGCAAGGACTTATATTCAAAATATAAAAAGAATTCTTAAAACTCAGCAATAAGAAAACAACATAATTCAAAAGTGGGCAAAAGATCTGAACAGAATCCTTGCCAAAGAAGATCCATAAATGGTAAATAAGCATGTGAAAAGATGCCCATCATGATACGTCATCAGGGAATTGCGAATGAAAACAACAGGATACCACTACCTACCTACTGGAATGACCACAATCTAAGACACTGACAATACCAAATGTTGATGAGGATGTGGAGCAACCAGAACGCTCGTTCATTGCTGGTGAGAATGCAAAATGGTAGACACACTCGAAAGTTTGGGAGATACTTAGAAAACTAAACATAGCTTGACCACATGATCCATCAGTCATACTCCTGGGTATTTACCCCATTGAGTTGGAAATGTATGTCCAAGAAAAAACATGCACGTGAATGTGTACAGCAGCCTAATTCATGACCACCCCAAACTGGAAGCAACCAAGATGTGCTGCAATTGGAAAGTGGATAGACAAACTGTCATAATCCACATAATGGAATACTATTCAGCATGGAAAAAAAGAGCTATTGAGCCACAAAAAGATGAGGAACCTTAAAGGCATATTGCTGAGCAAAAGAATCCAGTCTGAAAAGGCTGCATTGTGTCTGATTCCTACAACATGGCGTTTCAGAAAAGGCAAAACTATTTTGACAGTAAAAAGATCAGTAGTTGCCAAGGATTCAGGGGATAGAGGGGAGGGAGAAGGAGGTGGTTTATGAGGGACTTCTAGGGCAGTGACACTATCCTGTATGACACCATAATCATGGATACATGACATGATGCATCAGACAAGATCCATATAAACAGGAAGAGTGAATCTTAATGTGAACTACGGGCTAATTTAATGTATCAACATGGGCTCATCAGTTGTAACAAATGTACCACAATAAAGCAAGACGTTTATAATAAAGGGCAATTGGGAAATGGGGTGGGAGGGTGAATATATGGAACTCTACGAACTATTTACTCAACTGTTCTATAGACCTAAAACGGTAATAAAAATAAAATCTCTTCTTTATTTTGAAAACCAAGTGGATGATTTTCTGAGCCTGGTCTCTAACCCTCATTCTCTGCATGGACACTGTATTATTTGTAAGGTTTGAGAATACACAGCATCTTTCTGTAACACAGCCACTATCTAGGTGGAGAGACAGCTGCACTTGGTTTTGTTTGGAACCTTGCCAAGACTTGGTCACCATTT
>ML096403.1:53779-120738 GCA_003697995.1 Taxidea taxus jeffersonii | reverse complement strand
TCAAAAGCTTCCAGAGGCTTTCCTTCTCAGAGGCGAAGCCGGTGTCCTTACAATGCCCTGTGAAGCTTTCTGTGACCTGCCCCCAATTGCCTCTCTAACCTCATCTCCAATTCTTTTTACCTTTTTTTAAAAATATTTTATTTATTTATCTGAGAGAGAGAGTGAAAGCATGAGAGGGGAGAAGGTCAGAGGGAGAAGCAAACTCCCCATGGAGCTGGGAGCCTGGTGTGGGACTCGATCCTGGGACTCCAGGACCACGACCTGAGCCGAAGGCAGTCGCCTAACCAACTGAGCCGCCCAGGCGCCCTTTACCTTTTTTTTTTTTTTTAAGGGATGGAGGGACAGAAGGAGAGAGAGGGAAAGAGAATCCCAAGAAGGCTCCACATCAGTACAGAGCCCAGTGTGGGGTTTGCTCTCACAACCCTGAGATCATGACCTGAGCGGAAATCAAGAGTCAGAAACTTAGCCAGATGAGCCACCTGGGTGCCCCTTCAGTTCTCTTTTCCTTGCTCACTCTGTTCTAGCCATACTGGCCTATTTCTTGAACACACTAGTCTCCCTCTCCCTTAGAGTTTGCACTGGCTGTATTTTCATTGTTTGTTTCAGAGTAGACATTTAATAAGCATTTGCATGTTATTTTATTGGTCTGTAGGTTTTATTTAATTATTATGTTCAGTTAGCATATAGTACATCATAAGTTTTTGTTGTAGTATTCAACAATTCATTAGTTGCATTTAACACCCAGTGCTTATCCCAACATGTGCCTTCCTTAATACCTATCACCCGGTTACCCCATCCTTCCACCCCCTTCCCCTCTGAAACCCCCAGTTTGTTTCCCAGAGTCCATAGTTTCTCATGGTTCATCTCCCTCTCTGATTTCTCCCCCTTCAGTTTTCCCTCCCTTCCCCTGTGGTCCTCCATGCTATTCCTTATGTTCCACATTTGAGTGAAACCATATGATAATTGTCTTTCCCTGGTTGACTTATTTCACTTAGCATAATCCCCTCCAGTTCCATTCATGTCAGTGCAAAAGTTGGGTATTCATCCTTTCTGCTGGCTGAGTAGTATTCCATTGTATATATGAACCACATCTTCTTTATCCATTCATCGGTTGAAGGACATCTTGGCTCCTTCCACAGTTTGGCTATTGTGGACTTTGCTGCTATGAACATTGGGGTACACGTATCCCTTCTTTTCACTACATCTATATCTTTGGGGTAAATACCTGGTAGTGCAATTACTGGGTCATAGGGTAGCTCTATGGAACCTCTGTACTGTTTATCAGAGTGGCTGCACCATCTTGCATTCCCACCAACAGTGTAAGAGGGTTCCCTTTTCTCCACATCCTCTCCAACACTTGTTTTTCCCATCTTGTTAATTTCTGCCAGGAATGCTTTTCTCCTGGCATGTGGACACTTCCTTCATTTCCTTCAAGTCTTTTTGCAAATATTACCTCTTCAAGGAGGCTGACATATCCATCATATGTTGAATTACAGTCTTTCCTTTTCTCCTCTGCTGTTTTAGACCCCTTGTCCTACTGTGATTTTTTGTTTTTCATTGTTCTTATCAACTTCTGAGATACTTAGTTATTATGTTTGGGGTTTATTCCCAATGGGTCTCTTCCCATTGAATGTAAGTTCCTTTAGAGTGGGGATCTTTGTTTTGTTTACTGATGTAACAGGAGCTCCTTGAAGAGTACCTGGCATCTTGTAGGAAAGCACAATCTATTTGTTGAATAAACAAATGAATCCCCAAAGCAAAAATAGACTCAAATCCTTTCCCCCAGGCCTCAAATCATTTACACAGGAAATGTTCCAAAGAAAATAAGTAACTCATAGTTAAAAATGAAAAAGCACACTAGGAACAGAGGCACCAAAAAAGGATAAGCATAAAAAAATGATCCAGAAAGATTTTATAACAGTCATATAATGCAAAGAGTAAAAAATTATAGTTAAGCATGTTTTTGTTTTATTTTTAAATTTTTTAATTATTTTTTAATCTTTGGTTTTTCTGTTCAGCATGTTTTAAAGAAAAGAGGTGGTTTTAAAACTAGGATCAGGGTAAAGAAACTAAAAACTGATCAAGTAAATTTAAAAAAAATTCTAGAAATGAAAATATACTAATTAAAATGAAAAAATTCATCAGGCAGACTTAACAGTAGGTTAGACACAGCTGAAGACAGCAAATGAACTGCTAGATCTAGATAAACTGTCTAGCATGCAATTCTGAAGCAAAGATTGGAAAATGTGTTTTCAGGGGTGGTGGGCAGCAAAGACATGAAAGACAGAGTTATGATGGTTTAAAAAAATAATACCTGATATTGCCAGCCTTGTTGAAAGACAAGACAAAACCTATCAGGTCCAATGCATGATAAAGGAAAAGAAATTCTTACCCAGGGACAGAGAAACTGCAGTATACCAAAGAAAAGAGATCTCACAAGCAATTATTTTTTAAAGAGCAAAAAAGGCAAATCATACATACTCTTAAAAAAATCAACAATTAAATTTATGAGTGACCCTTGGACAATAAAAACAGATGCCAGAAGATATCTTTTTTTTAAGATTTTATTTATTTATTTGACAGAGATCACAAGTAGGCAGAGAGGGAGGCAGGGAAGCAGAGAGCCTGATGCAGGGCTTGATCCCAGGACCCTGAGATCATGACCTGAGCTGAAGATAGGCTTTAAGCCACTGAGCCACCCAGGTACCCCTCCAGAAGATATCTTTAATGTTCTGAGACAGTGAGAAAGAGGAACTGAACTGAATTCATTACCTGCTTGAACTATCTTTTTGCCAGACTGACAAAAACAAAGACTTTAGGACCCAGACTGGAATAGATGATAAAGAAAAATGTATTTCAAGCAGAAGGAAAAAGATTACAAATAAAAGCTCTGAGATTGAAGAGGGGACAGTGAGCAAAGATATTGGTAAATATTTAAATATAATTCGGCAACATCAAAACAATAAAAGTAATGTCAGAATTTGTTTCAAGACAAATCTGAACCAAAGTACTTTTATAGCTTATAGATTGGAAAAAGGGTGATCACAGTTGAAGCATGAAGGTTTTCGTGGTTTTCAGTACGAAGATAATCCACTGATAAACTTTAGACTGTATTAAGTGTGCATGTTAATATTGCTAGGAAAAAGTCTGAAATAGGCCTGACTAACTTCCAAACAATTACAAGAACAAAATTTAAAAAGAAAAAAGAAGAAACCCCTCATTCCAAAAGAAGGAAAGAAATCTGGGGAAAAACTATTTGAATAGGCATAATAAAATAAGAAGTAAAATAAAACACTTAAAAAGGAATAATAATATATGTAAATGCTAAGTTTGTCAAAGGAAAACAATTGTCAGACTACAAACTCTAACTGAAAGAAAAAGAGATAGACAAATACTAATTTAAGCTGTTATAGCTCTATTAATATCAGACGAAGTAAACTTTGAACAAAAAAAAAGTCATTGAAGGGGTGCCTGGGTGGCTCAGTGGGTTAAGCCTCTGCTTTCGGCTCAGGTCATAATGTCAGGGTCCTGGGATCGAGCCCCCCATCAGGCTCTCTGCTCAGCGGGGAGCCTGCTTCCCCCTCTCTCTCTGCCTGCTGCTCTGCCTACTTGTAATCTCTCTCTCTCTCTAAAATAAATAAATAAAATCTTTTTTTTTTAAAGTCATTGAAATAAGTATCAGTACATAATGATAAAAGACCCAGAAAATCAAACAGTTCTGAACTTGTATACAGTGAATAATGTGGCCTCAAAATATAAAGCAAAAATTAACAGGAATCAAAGATAAATGCCCAATGGAGTAGGGGATTTTTTACATAATTTTCAAACAGAAAAAGTCTGAGCACAATTAAGCTCATTGTGATGGACACATATAAGCCATGCATATCATTTTATGGACTATATTTTTTTCAAGCAAATATGAAAGTCTTTGAAAATTGGTCATGTGCTAGGTCATAAAATGAGTCTCAATAATTGTTGTCATAGAAACTACATCCTTTGACCACAATGCACTTAGGACAAAAAGATAACTAAAAAAAAAAAAACAAAACCCAGCTGTAGAAGTTAAAATCCAACAAAGTTTTTAGAAACAGAAGTCTAAAGAGAAATTGTAATGGAAACATGAAAATACTTATACTTAAGACTGCACATGGAAATATTTAAAATAAAGTTGTGTATGTAGTTAAAGCAATATTTAGAGGACGATTTATAGCCTAAATTCTTCCATTAGGAAAGAAAAAAAGGCTCAGTATGAATGAACGAAGCATGTGAGGAGTTAGAAAATTAAGAATATAATAAATCTAAAAGAAGGGGAAATAGCATAAACCCATGATATAGAAAATAAATATTCAATGAAGAGGATCAATCAGACAAAGTTTGATTCTTTGAAGAAACTAAAAATAGAGAAGTGTCTGGTAAGATTTTTTCAAGAAAAAGAAAAAAGAGACATCTCAAATAAACAATAAAAGGGATGAAAATATAGATATAACTAGTGATTCAGTAAAGAACAAATGAAAAAAAGGATGTCATTAACTTTAGACCAATAGTTTTGAAACATACACAAAATGTATAAGGAAAAATATGTTTATCAAAATTAACACTGATTTAAAAAGAAATAGAAAATATGGGTCGTGGTTTAGCCTCAAAGTAAATGGCATCTCATAGTTTAAGATTTTTCCACAATGAAAACAGCAAGCCTAGATAGCTCTAGAATTATATTCTACCCAATGTTCAAAGAATAAATAATTCTATGTATATACAAACACTTACAAAGACTAGAAGAGAGTATGACACTAATTTATGAGATTAGCTATACTCTAACACAAAAGAGAGACTAGGGTTGTAGAAGAATCTCAATTTCACTCATGAACTTGGCTACAGAAATCCTAAACAAAATGTTAGCAAAGCATATCCTGCGACAGAAAGATAACATCAGGTTGTGTTTTGCCAGGAAGGCAAGTTTAATGATACTAGACAATCACTTTTCTGGAAATAACACTTAGGCGAATTGCCCCAACACTCCTACTAAATGCAAAGAGATTGGTCAAATTGCACTGTACACACACGAATCTTCAAAATATCAGAGAGCTAAGAATGTAGTGAAGAATCATCAGGAAGGTTTGGCCTACTTTTCCCCTGGAAGGTGGGGAGGGGGAGGAGGAATTTACTGATCATGGAAGAAGCAAGTGAGAGGCTGAGAAGGACTTGCAAAAATCATCCAAAGCTAGAGCAACTGAGGGTCAAGTCCAGAGCCCACCAGACTGTGTGCAAATGGAAGGAGGTATGGGTAAAGCTCTCATGCTTTGGGTTGGCCTGTGTCCTTGACTAGGGATGAGCTGTAAAAAGACCGGAGTGTATCTGGGGTGGGAGTTAAGGGGGTAGGAAAAGAATAAAGGAAACAAGATGGGATCGGGAGGGAGACAAACCAAAAGAGACTCTTAATGTCATAAAACAAACTGAGGGGGGTGGGTGGGAGAGGGTGGTGGGGTTACATTATATGTTTATATAAAAATAAAAAAATAAATTAAAAATAAAGAAAGAAAGAAGTTAAAAAAAAAAAGAAGAAGAAGAAGAAGACCGGAGTGTGTGTGCATTTCAGCCTGGCTTCAAATCGTATCAGGCCCAGGAAATGCAATAAAGTTATCTCATATTATAAGGGCCCCAGGTGCTGGGCAGAAGCAGAGAGAAATCCTCTCTGAGAAAGATATCCTCCTAGGATTCAAGTTAGTTTGTATTTTTTCAAATTCAATGAGTGGCACTCAGTAGAAAATAATCAGGCAAACAAGGAGGAAAGGCAACATGGATGAGAACGGATATAGACAACAAAATAGAAGCAGACGCAAAAGAACTTATTACAAAAACACGGAGGAGATGTAAGTCCCCAATATTCAGTCTATTGATTAAATTACCACAAAATGTGTTCATAAAAAAGCTGGAGAACATGGAGAACTGCACAAGAGGGGAAAGTAAATTTCGGTTTACAAAGGAAGGTTTGTATATTTATAAAATAATTTGTTAGGTTTAATATGAATCTTTTTATAGCTTTGTGTACCTTTTCCTGTGATATATTCTTCCCAGCTAGTATTTTATTTTATTTTTTATTTTTTTAAAGATTTATTTATTTGACACAGAGAGAGAGAGCACGCGCACATGAACGGGGTGCAGGGGAAAGGCGGAGGAAGGCTCCCTGATTCGGGGCTCAATCCCAGAACACTGGGATCATGACCTGAGCTGAAGGCAGACACTTAACCTACCGAGCCACCCAGGTGCCCCCTCTCCCCTGCTAGTATTTTAAAATAAGATAGTGTGGACTGGTTTAAAACTTCTTCTGTTGGAAATCAGAGAATTAGGCCTACAGCAACAACCCCAAAGAAAAACATACAGAAAAACCTAAATGCTTTGAAAAGGATCTAGATCGGCAGAATGTACTACAGCATTTTTTATTTGTGATACATGTCACTGTCGAGTTGGCCTCCCCAGTAACTATACAAATGGGATTGCTTCATGATGAGTGTCATACCGGGTTGTTCCTCGTCCTTGGGTAGAGGAGAAAGGGTTGCTGTTTTCAGTTGCACTCTCTGAGAGAAAAGCAATGCACATGTGAGTTGTGAATAATAATTGTTTTTGTCTTGAAATAAGACATCGAAGCTTTTTTTTTTTTCCCCAAGTTTTAACTGAAGTCTTCTGGCCACTTTTTCTTTCTACAGAATGAACATGTCGATTACGTAGATGTTGGTGGGGCTTATGTGGGACCAACCCAGAACAGAATCTTACGTTTATCCAAGGAGCTGGGTCTAGAGACTTACAAAGTGAACGTAAATGAACGTCTTGTACAATATGTCAAGGTAAGTCTGACATTTTACTCAACTGACCAGTGGGAGAGCACTGTATTTGGGAAAGTATTTGCTTTTGTTTTTAGTTGTTTTTTTTTTCTCAAAGCCATTCTATCAGTAGGCTATCAGCTCTACAGTAGTATTCCGTGTTTTCTTTTCTTTTTTCTTTTTAAAAAATCCTTGAGGACTCTGGGAATCACTGCCAGGGTCAGGCTTAGCTTGGCTCTCCTCTACATCACCACTGTAGCCCTTGAATTCTCCACCCTCACCTCAGTCTAACTGGAGTAGGAGTAGGAGGCTCTCAGCTTTTTTTTTTCCTCTTCACCCTTTATGGAGAGTGGGGGGCGGGGAGATGAGGGGAGCAGGAGTCATCTGTGATGTGAGCACGTGCGCCTGCACACACACACACACACACACAGCGCCCCAGGCAGCCCCCCAGGCAGCTATGAGGCAATTCTGAGGCCCCAAGGAACACAGTAGTCTGAGGCCATTTCTTAAGACTGAACAGGTTATTCATTCTCATTCTTACGTGACATTTCTTTGCACACTTTGATAATTTCCTCTGTGTCACGCTTTGATTCTTGGGAATTGTAGCTGGGTTGTGCAGTTTCATATTGTTGAAATGAGATTATTTAAACTCTGCTGACATCCATGCAGGAAACGGCAGGTGTTGCCAGTGTTATTGTTTCTTACTGAAGCCCAACATGGAGCAGCTGGAGTCTGGAGATGTGCCTTGAGAACTCACAAGTTCTTTGATCCTTCCATTGCAGTTTACTCATTCTTTATTTTTTTATATATACATCTATGTATTTATTGGAGAATGAGTGAGAGAGTACAGTGGGGAGGGGGCAGAGGGAGAAGGAGAGACTCCTTTTTTTTATATTCAGTTAGCCACTGTATAGTACATAATTAGTGGCAGAGAGTCTTAAGCAGACTTGGGGCTGAGCACAGAGCCTTACGTGGGGCTCGATCCCATGACCCTGAGATCACTACCTGAGCCAAAACCAAGAGTTGGAGGCTTAACCCACTGCACCACCCAGGAGCCCCTCATTTACTCATTCTTTTTTTTTTTTTTAGATTTTTATTTATATATTTGATAGACAGAGATCACAAGTAGGCAGAGAGGCAGAGAGAGGGGAGGAAGCAGGCTCCCAGCCAAGCAGAGAGCCCGATGCGGGGCTCGATCCTAGGACACTGGGATCATGACCTGAGCCAAAGGCAGAGGCTTAACCCACTGAGCCACCCAGGTGCCCCTCATTTACTCATTCTAATGCCCGGATTCCTACACAAGTAACCACATCACTTCTCAACAGCTCCCCCTGCCCCCCAGGCAATCAGCCTCCACAACCCGAGGGGACTTCTGAAGCTTGGGGTCGAGGGAACTTGTGAGGGTATGCACACTGATGCACAATCAGGGAAATCTGGGGAAATTCTGATAGCTGGTTTGGGATGGTTTGGGATGCTTGGAGAAAGAGTCTGGCAAAACAGAGTTCAGAAATCCAGGGAGGAATGAAGAAAGTATAAAAGTATAAAAAATGACGCAAAGTGTTGATGAATGCAGGTTTCCAGAGGCTTCACGATCACAAAGGGAAAACCCCTTTGCTTCCCCGCTTTCTCTTTTCTGCATGGGCTCGTGTTTCCCTGGTCTAGGCAATAACAACACTGAGAATGGTAGCAACTAACATTTGCTGAGCACTTTTACGTGTTAGCCTATGTAACGTATTCACACTCAGCTACTAATTACACAAACGGTCACGTCCATTCACTCACTCCCCAGTCCAGCTGGGAGGCAAATGAGTCTGGTGATTGTCCTGGAACCTGAGCAGACTTGTGTTTCTAATTTCTTCCTCTTGAACATTCAGGAGCTGAGAGATTTTTATTTTCCCTGGAGGCTCACAGTAAATAACAAAGTGCTCTTTTTATGCACAAACTCCTTATATCCACTCTGTTAGGCAGGTACAGTTGTCCCCATTTTACAGGGGAGAAAGCTTAGGTTCCGAAAAGGAAAGCAACTTGACAAGGCTATGGAACTATTAATGGTCTGCCTATCTCCTGAGCTCCTACTGTTCATCAATTTTAGGACAGACTTAACAAATATGCACCTATTTAAAGGATAAAACTAAACACCATTCTTTTCATCTAAGACCTGATCTCATCTAAAGTAAAGATGGATTCTAGAAGTTCTATTAAACAGACCATCCTCTCACATACCTTAACCTGCCAAAGAATATGTGTTTTCTGCCAAGTTAGATAGCAATATTAAGGTGAAACAATAGTGGGTCAGTTAGAGGTTAAGTTATTTTACCTGAATGAATGCCTTTCTGCTAGGGTTCCAGTAAATCTTATCATTTCTGCAATGAGAACTATTCAGTGGGGTTGATATTTTTATAATGACCAGGAAGTTATAAAGTGAGGAGTCTTATATTCCATGTATGATTATTAATAAACCGTATACCAAAAAATAATTCCACTTATTTAAAAATATGTCAACCCGCACTGTTCCGTCCACTTCTGGGGGGAAAAAATTTATCTTTTCCCATTACTGTAGTGCATTGGGTTAATAATGCAAATTATCTTCCTGGCACTCTCTACATTGGCTCTTGTGACAACCGAAGCTTCTATAATCTCCCACAGTGCTTTCTTTTCAGTAAATACCACCAAAATGGTAGTGGGTGAATCACCAGAAGATTGCCATTGTCTAGTTAAACCTAAGCCGTATTAGTTATGGTCCAGGTTGCCTTAGCTGTTCAATTTTCCCGGTGTGCAGCCTTAAAGAATGGCTCAGTTATTTCTTCTGGCAGCAGACTGTAGTGCATCAAATTTCGATGTGTTCTAGGATGATTTTTATTATTCATCAAAGAATTATTCGTGACCTTTGATAGATTGCATTGACAGTGCAGATTTTGACACAACACTGTGGAGTTCCAAGCCTGCGCCTCTGAGCCGTGCACGCTTTCCCTTCCCAGGGAGACTCCGTCTAATCACAGAGAGTTCATGTCATTATTGCCAAATTCATTCATTAGTTCAATAAATAGTTACTGTAGAGTCTTTTCTGTACAAGATACTATTCTAGGCTGAAATAGGTAGACACATGATCAAAGTTCCTGCTTGCGTGGAACTTACCATTAGCTAACATTTCTGCCTGTATCATTCATGGATCTTGTGAATAGAATACCTATCCTAATTCTGGTTTAGTAGATCCTGATTCATTTCTCTTCAGTTTATTTATTTTTTAAGTAATCTCTACACCTGACCTGGGGCTTGAACTCACAACCCCAAGATGAGGCATCCCATATTCTACCCACTGAGCTGGCCAGGCCACCTAGTGGATCCTGATTCTTACAGAATAGGTTTTTGAACAGATTTTATGAATGTGGTGAATTTGATACAGGTCTGTTTAGGAGATTGTATCTCATTTGTGAAATTAAATTAACCATGTTGTCTTTACGCTAAAAGGTGGATTTGAAGTGGCATCAGCTAGGTGTGTCTAAAACACTCCATCATTTCTTTTCCTTTGGATGGTGTAAGGCAAGTAGAGGGACGTGAGTGCTTCTTGGATTGGTTGATTGGTTACTTGCATTAGTAAATTAGATGCACCATCATTACAATTATTTTATGAGTAAGTTTCATGGAGTTGTGGAGACTTTCTGTTAAATTTTACAGTGCTAAGTCTTGGAGAAGGAGGAAGAAATGCTTGATTTCTTTTTTCTTTTTTCTTCTTTTAATTTATTTATTATATATAGAGAGTGTGTGTGTACAAGTAGGCAGAGGGAGAGGGAGAGGGAGGCTCCCCACTGAGCAAGGAGCCTGATGTGGGGCTTGATCCCAGGACCCGGATATCATGACCTCAGCCAAAGGCAGACGCTTAACTGACTGAGTCACCCAGGTGCTCCTGTTTTTTTTTTTTCTTTTAATGGGTTCTTCCAGATATTCATAATGCAGGTATGCTGTAGAGAGGGAGAACACTGCCTCAAGAGATGAGATTTGGCAGGTGCAGCTTTGAAGGAGAAATTGACACATTTATGCATTCCCAATTTCTCTCTAAATAAAAATGGAAACTCTAAATATATACCACAAATTTCTTTTTAGAGAATGGTGTGATAAAAATTCATTTAAAACAACATAGACTTTCCTGATAGTAACAGCTCACCAAGCAAGTTTTCCTAGTATGGGTTCTGTTCTCACAGCCGTTTACTTGAGGTTTCTATGCCAACGACTGAAATCAAAGGCTTTTCAGAATGTGTGTGCTCTGGAATACTAAATAAAAATTTTGTTGTTGTGGCTAAGAGGTGAACTCTGTTTTAACCAGGAGGCCGTGTTGAAAGCAGGGGATTTATTTTTTCTTAGTTTGTCTAAATGCTTGCCAGAAATAACTGAATCTTTGACCCCTTACTTTATAATAGTGTTTCTCTAGGATTAGGGACATATATTTTTAAACTGCTTTCAACACCTTTCCGTATCAACTCACAGAAGGTATATCTTTTGTATTCAAAGAAAGTTATGCTTTCACTTTCAAGTCTGCTCAGTAGGAAAGGCAAGGAACCAAAGGCTCTTGTAGGGGTGTTGCTTGTTGTGTCTTTGTCTCCTTTCTTTTAATCACTTATATCCATCTCTCCTCACCCCATGGACAGGTGTTGCCTTCCATCTGTAATGTGCCTATACTTGTGTTGCCTCATGTGAGTTGCCTAGTGATCCTATTAGGAATAAGCATCCCCCCATCTTACAGATGAGAAAACTGAGGCTCAGATAGCTTAGGTGCCACAGTCAGGATTTCCATGTCTTGAGCCCAGGGTTCTGTGGGTTATGTCACATCGTTCCTTATTCCACAGGCAGAAGGCCAACTTGTAAATCTCTGTAAGAAACTGCTGTGAGGTATGACAAAAATCACCTTACCCCAAAGGGTTTTGAATTCCTAACATGCTACTCAGGCAGTAGGGGCTCCTGTGGACCTGGCCTCCTGTGGACACAGGCACTGGAAGCCATATGAGGTTCCATTTACCAGGGTGGCTGCTTCTCTTGCACCCTGAGCCATAAATCTGGAGCCCCTAGGGCCTTCAGTGAGCACCTGACTCCCAAGGAACCCCCAGAGCACCCCAGTTAGACTCAGCAGGCTGAAGACTACAGATGGTTTCTATTACAGTGTTAGACTACTAAGTCTAGAGGTCTAGGACATGCTTTGGAATTGTTGGGTATATATTCTTTTTATTAAGTGATTCGTGTGAACTCATTAGTCAAAGTATGATTGAGATAAGAGTATCTTATTTTATGCCATTGTATCCTCCCTGGCTTAAAAAAAAAAACAAAACAAAAAAAGACTAAAAAGGATAAAAAAGACTGGGTGGCCCAGCTGGTTGAGCGTCTGACTCTTGATTTCCGCTCAAGGCAGATATGATCTCATAGGTAATGGGATCAAGCCCCACCTTGAGCTCTGCGCTCAGTAGGGAGTCTGCTTGAAGATCTTCTTTTTCCTTCTCCCTCTGTCCTTCTCCGCCATCTAAAAATAAATGAGGCTTTAAAGAAAAAGAAAAAGAGAGTATTTAAAATAATTTGTATACTATTTTATTATTTATTATGTATATTATTTTAGGGTAATTATTTAGAGTAGAGATAAAAAAATTAGGTAAGAAGAGGCACATGGTAAATGGGCAGGTGCTCATGATAAGAAATTCTGTTTGATCATAGACATGAAGTAATACAAGAGGGATTATTTGCTTTCTTCTCTAAATTACAGTTATACCTGGGTCTTTAAAAGCAGAGAGACTAAATATGTTCATCTATCAAGTATTTAGTACAAAGATAGATGGACATCGCTTGTTAAAAATAGTTTTTAGGAACTTCCATTCTTTTCCACCCTCCATTTTAAAAAGACTTCATTTCTTTCTTCCTTTTTTTCATTTATTTCTTGTGTTTACAGGAAAGTGTAATGACAGAAATTACTCTTAAAGCCTTGTACTGTTTAGAAAACTAGGTCAGCATTAGCCATTTTCTCTCAAAGCCTCCGTTCTTCCTCCTATAAACTTTCAGGGAGAAATCTCCCATTTAGTTTATAGAGCATAAAGCTTCTACTTCGTTGAAGTGACAGCCCAATAAATAGAAAAGTCAGGTGAATTGTTAGATTTTTTTCCTTCCTTTTTTTTTCTTTATTTAAAAAAATTGTGGAAGTGCCTAGGTGGCTCATTCGGTTAAACATCTGACTCTTAATTTTGGCTCAGGTCATCTTGGGGTCGTGGGATTGAGCCCTCCATTAGGCACCACGCTGAGCATAGAGCCTGCTAAAGACTCTCTCTCACCTTTTCCCTCTCTCCCTCCCCACCCCACATGGGTGCACACTCACACACGTGCTCTCTCTCTCTCAAAAAAATTGTAGTAAAATACACATAACAAAAGTTTATCCTCTTAATCATTAGGTGTACAATTCAGCAACATCAGGTGCATTCACATGATTGTGCGCCCATCATCCATTCACAGAATTTTTTTTAAAGATTTTATTTATTTATTTGACAGAGATCACAAGGAGGCAGAGAGGCAGGCAGAGAGAGAGAGAGGAGGAAGCAGGCTCCCTGCCAAGCAGAGAGCCCGCTGCCGTGCTCGATCCCAGGACCCTGGGATCATGACCTGAGCCGAAGGCAGAGGCTTAACCCACTGAGCCACCCAGGCGCGCCCCACAGAATTCTTTTCATCTTCTTGTTTTTCATTTTTAATAAGGCCAGTTCATTACGGTAATCCTTGTCTCAGCATTTGCTGAGAAGTGGTCTAGAGTTGGCCTCCATGACTCAGTGAACTGGCTTTCAGTGGCAGCACAGAAAGGGGTTTCATTCAGACCCGAAGGATTTCTCTAAGGCTGTGGAACTTTGCAGTCACCTCCTTAAGTGGGGCCTTGGCGTTGTGGTTAATGGCAAAAAGAACCTTGTCGGTGGAATGAAGCATCACATAAGCAGCTTTCTCAACAGAAATTGCTCTAGTCTCCATGATAACCCAAGTGCTAGAGGTTCTGAGCTTTCAGGTTAAATGTTGCTAGTTTGAGGTAAAAAACTCCTTTTTTTCTCCTCCTACTTTCTTTATCCCTATTTTTGCTTCCTCCCTGCTTTCCCCTCTGCAGGACCTACTTTACCCCAGAGCACGCACCCACTATCGTAGCCCAAAGACTTAATCATTGGTCCTGAAGTTTCTAACTTTTGTACAGTAGCCTTCTAACCCCTGAAACTGAAACATCATTGAATGTCCTTATAAATCCCATAGTGCGTTCTGGGCACTTCCTGAAGAAGGGAAGTTCCAGTGTCCCATGAGCACATGCTGACCCAACCAGAAAGTCTTTGCAGGCATTGCCCTGTCCTGCCATTTAATGGGATCGATGCTGCCATAGGTAGCCCTCTATTTCAGGCCTGGACTCTAAGCTTTTTCACTTTTGTGTCAAGCTCATTTGAACGAATACCTTTTGAAAACCGGTGGACCACAGGGTTTTAGTAGGTGAGTTTTAGTAAGCAGTTTTCCTTAATTTCGAGATGGGAGAAAGTTGTAAGAATGCAGGTGTTTGGTTCAAGGTCCTACAGAGGTGAGTGAGAGAGAAAGACAGATGTGAAAGCATAGTTGATAACTAACCTTAGCAAATACAGACCTTGAAACTAACTGAAGAGACAAATAACAATCCTAATGTGGATACCTTCTATTTGAGCAGCCCAGTACTGTTTTCATAACACTTCATTTTGTTGTTTGCTTTCTGTTGGGGTCTCATGCAACCAGAAGAAAATTCTAGGTGGAATGACAGAAAATGTGAATGTTAATTGTAGTTAAATGTAATGAACACTTTGATCCCAAAAACTGTGGAAATGAGTCCTTTCCATTTAAAGGACTTTTCTCCTATCAGGTTTTTCAAACAGAGGGATCAATTCCTGATCTACCAGTCTGTTCCCTTTCATTCTCACATTGCTTCTGTAATTTGTCAGCCTCAAGTGATACACTGGGAACCTAGGGCTGAGATTTAATTTTGTGTGTTTGCCAAAGTATCCAGTGGCCTAGTTTCCACAGCCATCTCCAGCAGATACATGTCTCTGAAAAAAACCTCAGGCTTCAGAGACAATGGGAAGAAATCACCACTGGCCCACATTTGCTGCCCAGCAGGGGTCATAAAAGTTGCCTCCAAGGCACAGATGTGGACACAATCGCTAATCTACATAATTTTATGGGCCAAAGAATCCTGAGTATCTGTGACTTTTCCCAGTTGGTAGACTTAAAAAAAAAATCTTTCTCTGATGGTCACATGTGGGGAAGATGGTGCTAAGGATCTAAGGATCTAATGGCTCCTGGTCCCCTCTCCCTCCCACGCCATCATGATCACGGGAACCATCACCAAAGTAACTGCACGCAGATCCAGCCCCATCCACTGGGATACACAAGGTGAATGCACTCAGTTAACAGCCAGTCTGGCAAGAAGCTGTTTTACCCTTGACCCTCTCTACCTGCTCTGACGTACTTTCTCTTTGTCCTGCCCAGTTCCCAGGGGCAGAGAGTCCCAGGCTCAAGACTCAGCACAGAGCTCTTGCAATTTCAGCTAGACGCACAAGTGATTTCATTTTATTTTTCCTATTGACTCAGTGTTGTGGGATGACGTGCGTTCTTGTTCAGGAGACATCTGTAAGAGACTGTATTCCCATGAGGAGTGTTTGGAAAATAAATCCGCTGGTTATCAGGGCTCCTCTTTCTAGCCTCTCTTCTCCCGTGTCCCCTTGGACTCCTGAGAGCGCCAGCCAGAAGAGGAAGAAAGCATGCCTAAGGGAGTATTTTCTAAGCAACATTAATCCCAGCAACGCTTTGCTAGAGAGGGAATGTCTTGGTCATATACATGTGGAAATGCTCCATGTTCCATCCCTATCATTGAGTGCCAAGATGTTTGTTTGCAAATTAGGGGTCCTATGAGGATGAGCAGAAAAACTAAAAAAAAAAAATGAAAAAGAAAAGCTGTTTAACTATAAGCCAGGATTTCCCAGATTCTTGACCGTGGAACCCATTTTTTTAAAAATTTTTTTAGATTTTATTTATTTATTTGGCACAGAGAGAAATCACAAGTAGGCAGAGGGGCAGGCAGAGAGAGAGGGGGGAAGCAGGCTCCCCGCCAAGCAGAGAGCCCGATAGGGGGCTCAATACCAGGACCCTAAGACCATGACCTGAGCTGAAGGCAGAGACTTTACCCACTGTGCCACCCAAGCACCCCCATGGAACCCATTTTTACATAGCATCCAGAAAGAGCAGAGTGAGAAAGGCTCACATAGGAAATGGTTTTAGAGATTTTCATCTTTTTCTCTTTCCTTCAATACCTTACACATAGGAAGTTCTAGTAACACTGACAGTAGTATTGACTACAGCTATTTTAGAAAAGGTGTGTTTGTGGAGTTGATCATTAAAAACGAGTGCTAAATTGGCATTCATTAGAAGATCTTGTCTGAGGTGGGAAAAGAGGGAGTTGTTTGTGTAGAAAGAGGCTGGACTATTTCTGGAGCCTTGTAGACCTAGATGTGAGATCAGATGGGCTATACATGCAAGGATTGTATTCTGCCCACTTTTTAAAAGATTTTAGTTATCCATTTGAGAGAGGGAAAGCAAAGGAGAGAGAGCACAAACAGGGGGAGGGGCAGGAGGAGAGGGAGAAGCCGACCCCCGCTGAACAGGGAGCCCAACTGGGGGCTTGATCCCAGGACCCTGAGATCATGACTGAGCGAAAGGCAGACGCTTAACTGACTGAGCTACCTAGGCACCCCTGTATTTATTTATCCCTTTAATTCCTCCATTTAACAAGCATTTCTTAGAACCTTGGTATATACAAGGCAATGTAGGAGATATAAAAATGTGTGAGACATAGCCCTTCTTGGGTGTGTTGAAACTAGTCAGGAAAGGTCTTACATAAATCAGTTTAATAGCATAGAAAATAGTGAGGTTCCATAGGCAACAAAGTGCTTTAGTCTGCCAGAGGAAGCAGCAGAAGTCATTTCTACCTTCCCCTACTAGGTAAGATTTTGGGACCATGTTTGTCTCAGAGCTGTATTTACTCATGCCGACAAGCTTCAGACATAGAAAGCACATCCTAATAGACTCCCAATTGAGGATACAGCTCAGGGGCGCTGCAGGTCCCATCTTCCTGACATGGAGACTGAGGCCCAGGGTAGGGGCACAAGTAGAGGTAGGGGCCCAGGTAGGGGCTCTTGACTAAGCCAAGAGCATGGAGTCATGAACTCTCCTTCTGCCTCTGTCAAGGCATCAGCTGGGATTAATTATACATGTACACACACATATACATGCCCACATATATTTTAAAAATCTAACACTTATAAAATGTGAACCTCTGAATATCTTCAAAGATGTAGTGAACTTGCTAAATTCATCAAAAGCTACCCGAATTGACTATCCTGTGATGCATTTCACTTTTGATGATCACAAGATATTAATCAGGAGCAATGAAAACCAAGAGAAATCAGACATGAAATCCAGGCATAGTGATATCAAAGATGTAAGGAACAAGAATAAAGCAAGTAAACAATTTTCCTAAAAAGATTGACTATTTATGTATTTATGTATTTATTCATTCATTTATTTATTTATTTGAGAGAGAAAGAGATCGCAACAGAGCCTGATTTGACTTTGGCCATCACCCGTCATTAGGGAAATGTGAGTCAGAACTACATCGAGGTATACCTTTGGCCCCACCAGGCCGGCTAGAATCAGAAAGTCAGTAACAAGTGTTGGTGAAGAAGTGGAGCTATCAGAACCCTCATGAGTCACTGGTGGGAAAGTAAAATGGTGCAGCTGCTTTGCAAGATAGTGAGGCTGTTCTTCAAAATGGGGCGGGGGGAGGGTGGAGAGTGACTGTTAAGGACTAAGGGCTCCTTCTTCTGGTGACAAAAATGTTCTAAAGTTAGATACCATAATGGATGCCCAGCTCTGCGAATATACAAAACCCCATTGAATTATACACTTTAAATGGGTGGATTATTGAGGATGTGAATTATTTTGAAGATTTGATTTATTTATTTGAGCGAGAGTGAGCATGAGCTGGGGGGGTGGCAGGCAGAGGGGGAGGGAGAAGCAGGCTCCCCACTGAGCAGAAAGCCTGATGTGAGGCTCAGTCCCAGGACCCTGGGATCATGACCCAAGCCACCCAGGTGCCCCTCAAGTATGTGAACTATGTCTTAATAAAGCTGTTCTGGAAAAGCAGCCACTCATCCTCATAGTGGAACATTTTCATCTTTTTTCCTAACTGCCTCCTTCTCCAGAGTTAATGGCATTTGTGAAAGAGGAGAAAGCTCTGTCAATTATCTTTACTTACCCAAGAGCCTCCAGAAGAGGTCATATTGTTGCTATCTTAATTGTTCTGTTTTTGTGTTTGAGATTTTATTTATTTGTGAGAGAGTAAGAGTGAGAGCAAGTGCTCACACAAACAGGGGAAGTGGCAGGCAGAGGGAGAAGCAGACTCCACCACTGAGCAGGGACCCCGATGCGGGGCTTGATCCCAGGACTGTGGGATCATGACCTGAGCCAAAGGCAGATGCTTAGCCGACTGTTTGTTTTTATAAAAAAAGTATTTCTTTTCAAAGCAAAGATCAGTATTTTATGAGACTATTCCTTGAGTATAAATACATTTTACGGAGGAAAATATAGATTTTATCCGATTTCAACTAAGGAAAGAACTGTAATGACAACCCGCTGTTCTGAAGGCTGCCCATGAGCTGTTAACCGTTGGCCTCCTCTCTGTAGCTAGAATAGCATTCTGGGTAAAATGTCTGCCTGTTTTTCTCCAGACGTGCTTCCTCATTTCCCAGGGTTGATGCTGTTTCCTCAACAGCCAGCTTATACTCCAGAGCTTCTTTGTCTCCATTTTTATTCCTTAGAAACATAAAAGATGGTGTGGGAGATTTCTAAGTTTTCACATTTCCAGACACTCCTTCATCCAGTAGGGAGGGTTAAGATGTCTCTGGAACAGACCTATTCCCACATTCTGTCAACCCTATAGGAAGGCCAGAAAGCTTAATGTTTATGAGCAAAGGCTTTGGGAACAGGAAATTTCCGTTGTACTATTTTCCAGCTAATATCCCTGGGCTTTAGTTTCCTCATTTATAAGATGGAAATATTAATAGTGCTTGCCTCCACAGGATTGGGGTGAGATAATGCATATGAAGAGCTTAGCCAGGGCCAGGCATGAAGAAAGATCTCAATAAATGTTAGTAATAATGGTGGTGATAGTGGTGGTGATGATAAAGGTTTGGAGTCTCGGAGAGTTGTGTTGCAGCATTACAAACATGGCATTTTTTCAGATAAGAAATCAGATCACATAATCTGCCAAGGTTATTTGAATTTGCTACCGTGGCAGGCAAAATTACTTGTCACTTAATGGCTGCTGTGTATCGTTACTCAGTTTTGAAGAGTACGTGTGTGCACGCATGCGTGTATAAAGTGTGTGCACATGAATGCAAATGCTCTTGGGTCTTATGTCCCTGTCTTGATAGTTAGGAGTTTTGCTTTAGTTCCCCTCCCCCGCCTTCTTAATTCAAAACAGTTCTTAATACTGTGCAATACACACAGTAGGATTTCTGCGAGTATTATGTTTTTCTTTGATTAAAAAACACAAATCTCAAGCAAAATTGAATTAGTAGACAATATTTAAATCGTATGAATGTTTTATTTTTAGAGGAAATGAATTAGGAGTGAAACCTTAGAAAATACCCAGACCTGGTCTCTCTTCCCCGGGGTTCACTCTCACCTCACCCCGGTATTTGCATAGCACAGGACTTGTCACACAATGGAAATGAAGTCAATGGTGGCAAATAATTAGCTGTCTTTATGTTCGAGGTCTCGGTACCAGCCAATAGAAAGCCAATTCTGGCTAACAAGAGGGCGATCTAGTGAAAGGAGGTCAGAGAGCCCACAGAATCAACAAGAAGCTGGAGAGCCACATTTAGGAATAGGCAGAGTACAGGAGAGCTCTGGCAAGTTAGGGGCAGGAACCACAGCCATGGTCTTTAGAGCAGGAAGCATGTGTGTAGCATGCTGCCATGGGGAAGGAGAACCCAGAGTTAGCTTTCTTCTGTTGTTGGGTGACTCATTCCAGGGTCAGAGAGTGTGTGTGATTGGCTAAGCTTAGCTGACAGGCTCACATTCCGGCTGCACCAGTAGCCAGAGGGGGTGGAGATAGATCTAGCCCATCACCTGCTGTAATGGGAGATGATATCCAGGATCATCCTCCCTACACATCTACCCACACAGGAGAGGCAGTTTCCCAAAAAAGGAACCAGGATAATACTGGGAGAGGAACATGGATGCTGGGCAGCCAAAAAAATGTCAAATGCCCATTATTCTGTTTCCCGTATTTTGATTCTTTTTTTAAAAAAGATTTCATTTAGGGGCACCTGGGTAGCTCAGTGGGTTAAGCCTCTGCCTTCAGCTAAGGTCATGTCCTGGGATCAAGCCCCGCATCGGGCTCTCTGCTCAGCGGGGAGCCTGCTTCCTCCTCTCTCTCTGCCTGCCACTCTGCCTACTTGTGATCTCTCTGTCTGTCAAATAAATAAATAACATCTTAAAAAAAAGATTTCATTTATTCATGTGACAGAGAGAGAAAGATCACAAGTAGGCAGAGCAGCAGGCTCCTCGCTGAGCAGAGAGTCCAAAGCAGGGCTCGATCCCAGAACCCTGAGATCATGACTTGAGTCGAAGGCAGAGGCCCAACCCACTGAACCACCCAGGCTCTCCCTATATTTTGATTCTTGACTTCAGGCATAGCCAGTAGTTTAGCCAGTCTTTATTTAGCCCACGTGAACCCTAAAGCTCAGTCCGAGATATTCTGCTTTGTTGTTCCAGTCTTCTGTGTGGTCCAAGGACAGTCTTCCATATCATCATCCTGCTCTCATCTGAGTGGGAGCATCCCTGCAAAGAGATTAGCTAGGTAGGAGCTCAAGGGTTGAGAGTATTGTGGCATCAGCGTTAGATATTAGGATGAGCTACCTTTATTTATGTTCTCTCTATAAGTACAAGTAAGTTCACAGCTATTATTTCCTGTAAATTAAAAGCAGGTAGCACAACACCTGGGGCATTTTGCTAATCTAATTGAAATTTGGGGCCTATATAGGTAAAATGTATTTACTTCCCATCAAAGGTGATGCTTTTGCAATAGGAGAGCATACTGTTAGTTTGAAAATGCCTCTTATGTTGGCTGGGTTTTGTTATTTAGAATGCCATCCTAATTTAACGTATTATCCTTTGCTTTTATGTTATAGGGGAGAACTTATCCATTTCGGGGGGCCTTTCCACCGGTGTGGAATCCCATTGCATATTTGGATTACAACAATTTGTGGCGGACAATGGATAACATGGGGAAGGAGGTAAAATGTGTGTTCAGCTTACACATGACCTTAATATCCTTCCAATAGTGCAGGGAACGTTGCTTTGGACATTCATACATGTCATTTCCAAAGCTCCCAACTGCTCTGCCAAGTTGGTAGTATTTCCACTTGCAAGGAAAATGAGTGCTGAGGGGCTATGGTAATTTCCCCAACACCACACTGCAAGGGAACCAGGATTCAAACCCACATCTCTCTGACTGTAATGCCTATGTGTTTCCAACTCTATGGCACTGAGAATTTATGTGACATGTTTTTGCCAGTTACCCTACTCATAGTTGCCTTATCCATGTGTGATTCTACTTTAGATAGTAAAGGAAAAAGGGATTTATTCCCCCCGAGTTTTTTTTACTTAGGCCTATGCTCCATAAGATCACTCTCTCACACTTAAAATGGGTGTTGACATTCAATAATAAGGATCATTACATATTCATTTTTATATATACATTTATATGTAATCCCCCCCTTTTTGCATCACCATCATCATTATTATGGCAACAGCATTAAGACATAGAATACAGAGACCTATCCATCCCAACCCCACCACTATCGGTGCCAATCACACATCCCAACACATACCCAGAGACTGGTTTTCAGAGGTTCTCCTGAAGGCCTGCTGGCAGGGCAGTGGACAGTAACCATCACACCTGAATGTGGGCCCTCCTTCCTCTGCAGATTCCAGCAGATGCACCGTGGGAAGCCCCACATGCTGAGGAGTGGGACAAGATGACCATGAAAGATCTCATCGATAAAATCTGCTGGACAAAGTAATCTTTTTTTTAAATTATTTTTATTAACATATAATGTATTATTTGCCCCAGGGGTACAGTTCTATGAATCATCAGGCTTACACATTTCGCAGCACTCACCATAGCACATACCCTTCCCAATGTCCATAATCCAACCACCCTATCCCTACCCCTCTACCCCCCAGCAACCCTCAGTTTGTTTTGTGAGATTAAGAGTCTCTTATGGTTTGTATAAAATAACCTTGACTATTTAAAGTTTACCTTTCATCTTTCCTTTGGATCCTTTCTGTCCTATCTTGAGTTGCACCGTTTTCCTTTTCTTTTTTTTTTTTAAGTTTTTATTTTTAAAGTAATCTCTACACCCTACATGGGGCTTGAACCCACAACCCCAGGATCAAGAGTCACATGCTTCACCAACTGAGCCAGCCAGGGGCCCCTGCAGAGTTTTTCTTAGTAGGTTGTAGGAAAAAAGTTAAGAGGAAACCTAATGATCTTTCAGTCAGTAGCATCTTCGAGGGAACTTCAGACACTGCTGAGTGGGTTTGAACATAAAATGAATGTAAAACATAAAAAAGGAGGCAAATGAAGTAGAATTTTTTTAATGAAAGGGCTGTGTGATTTGCAATAAAACAAGTAATTGTGTATTCAAATTATACAGCAGTCAGTTACAGAAGCAATTTGGAAAGATATTAAAGTCGTTCCCTACAGATATAGAAAAACATGGAACAGAAGGCAAGCTAACCTTTATTAATGAAAAATATAAGTTTTATAATATTTTCAATGAAGACCTGTGTAATGAGTTGAGTTACTTACAGATTGTTTAGTCAGCGTTCAGGGTCTGCTATGTGAAGGCACTGTAGCTGTCAGTGAGGAATTGTGGTGAATGTGTTAGGCATGGCCCCTAAACTCATGGAGTTAGTATTTTTCTAGCAGGAAAGATTGACATTATGCACATAATTCCGTAACGCTACTAGCGTGACTAACAGAGATCTTGATCTGAGGGTAAGGAAGAGATTCCTGGATGCAGCCATCTTTAAACATAAACCAAGGACTAAGTGCACCCACTAAAAATCAGTGACAGAGGATGGGAGGAGATAGGAAAGGGTGGATGATGTGGGGGACAAGCCATCTTCCAGGAATGCCACAAAATGATTGAGGGAGAGAGAGAGGAAAGATGGATGGTGTGGAAGGGAGTGTCTTCCAGAAATGAGGCACAGTATTTGGGAATAGACAGGAAGGGAGGATGATGTGGGAATATGAAATCTACAAGGAATGTGCCACAGTGGATTGGGGGGAGACCAGATGGATAGATAGCATGGAGATGACATGTTCCAGGAGTGAGCCATGGCAGATGGGGAGAGACAAAGGGTGGATGGTGTGGGGAAATGGTATCTTCAAAGAATAAGCCCCAGTGGAAGGGAAAGAAATGAAAGTTGGTTGGTGTATGCAGATGGTATTGTCCATGAATGAGCCATAGTGTATGCCAGTAGACAAAAAGGCTGGATGGTGTTTGTGTTGGCAGCGGCGTGGCGGGGGGTGGTGGTGGCGGTGGCGGGGTGGGTATCTTCCAAGAATGACCCAATTGATGGGGGAAAGAATAAGAATGAAATATGTGAGGGGATGGTATCTTCTAGGTATGAAACACAATGGACTTGGGAAGACAAGAATGGATGTTTGGTGGGATGATATCTTCCATGAGTGAGTTTAATCCATGGAGGGAGACAAGAAAGGTTGATGGTGTGGGGGAATAGTATCTTCCAGGAATGAGCCATTTGGATTGTGGGGTGGGAGATAGGAAAGCTGGATCATGTGGGGTGATGGTGTCTTCCAGGTAGGAGCCAAATAGATAGGGACAAAGGAAGAAAGGATGGTGTCAGAGGATGGTATCTCTGAAGGATGAACCATAGTGGATGGAGAAATAGGAAGGCTGGATGGTGTGAGACAATGGTAACTTCCAGGAAAGAGCCAGATGGTTGAGGGGAGAAAGGAAGGATAGATGGTGTGGGTAGATTTTATTTTCCAGGAATGAGTGACATGGATGGGGGATGGGACAGAAAAGGAAGATTATGTGGGAGGGGTGGTATCTTCCAAGAAGGAGCTAGTGGAAGTGGGTAGGCTGGAAGAGTTGATGGTATGACCAGACGGAATGAACCACAGTGGATGGGGGAGGAAGAGAGGATGGTATGGAAGGATGATATTCTTCCAGGAGTAGGCCATGGCAAATGGTCGGTGGGGGTCAGAAGTTGAGCCCCTGAGGCCTTTTATTTTGTTTACCCAAAAACAGTGCAAATGCTTTTGAACAATACTGAACCATGTTTTAAAAAGCTGCTGTTCTCTTGGGGGCGCCCAGGTGGCTCAGGCGGTTAAGCATTTGCCTTTGTCTCGGGTCATGATCCTAGGGTCCTGGGAAGGAGCCCTGCGCCCGGCTCCCGGCTTCTGCCTGCCTTTCTGCCTGCATGTGTTCTCTCTCTCTCTCTCTCCTCAAATAAATAAAATCTTAAAAGAAAAAAAAGCTCCTGTACCATGAAGCATGTATGTATTTACACCCAACTGTCGCCTTTCTCATGCGACCAGGACTGCTAGGCAGTTTGCATCGCTCTTTGTGAACATCAATGTGACCTCTGAGCCCTACGAGGTGTCTGCGTTGTGGTTCTTGTGGTACGTGAAGCAGTGCGGAGGCACCACTCGGATATTCTCAGTCACCAATGGGGGCCAGGTACGGAGTGTCCGTTCTCAGCCTGTAACTTCATTTGTGGTTCTGCCCTCACCCAGTGTGCCATCTTAATAGCTGCTCCCGTGTCTGGAAACTTAAGTGGATCTGAGACACAAATCTTTGAATACATTTCAATGAATGTGCCCCAAACCAAAAGTTCTCCTTTCCTTTTCTTGTTCCTGGAGATGCATTTGCAGCTTAAGAATGTTTTGTTTTGAACTAATTCAGTTTTGGGTATTCGGATCTAAAATTAGTCTAGCTCTGCGGGAGAAGCTGAGTTACTATGATCAACTGATTTTCAGAAACTTCTAGAACTGGCACTTAAAGTCGTCTGTGTTCCAGACAGGCTCTGTTCCATAGTGCAAGGTGTAGTATCTTTCTCCACCAAGTGAATAATTTCTCTCCTCAGAAGATCTTTGGAACACCTTAAGTTGTTCTTGTGGCCCCAAGAGATACTAGCCATTTGACCCTTAGCTTTAGCAAATGTAGGACAGTTGCATCTTTGAATTATCTTTATACTTAGAAATTCCACATTTCTTCTTTTGACCTGTATTTTACTTGTTAAGCTATTGTGATCAATATTTTGATATTTATAGTCCTCATTGTCTGCCTTCTTCTATAGGAACGGAAATTTGTGGGCGGATCAGGTCAAGTGAGTGAACGGATAATGGACCGCCTCGGGGACAGAGTGAAGCTGAGGTGCCCTGTCACCTACGTGGACCAGTCAGGTGATAACATCATCATCGAGACGTTGAATCATGAAACTTATGAGGTAATTCAGCCTAGTCCCAAGGAACATATATTAAATAGGCCTTGTGTCTTCCGCAGCTTCTAACCAAATACCATCCAAGCAGTGGTGTAATTAATGCTGGTGTGACCCCAACTCTGTCTTCTAAATTACCATTTTTAGTTGACCTGCCTTTTTCTGTTGTGCTGCCTCACAGGGGCCTCATTTTGTATGTGGTTACCACTCGGTGTCATTCTAAATGATAAATATGGTGTTTCTCTCCCTCTGTAAAGACTAAGACTCACATGTTTGAGATGGTATTCTGTGTCTGTGTCTTTTAGTGTGGATACGTAATTAGTGCCATCCCGCCAACTTTGACTGCAAAGATCCACTTTAGACCTGAACTTCCATCGGAGAGAAACCAATTAATCCAACGTCTTCCGATGGGAGCCATCATTAAGTGCATGATGTATTACAAGGAGGCCTTTTGGAAGAAGAAGGGTAGGCTGCACCTGCTCATGTTTAAACCATGTTAAGTAAAGGGACCACACTCTCTCTTTAGGGACCTTCTGGTAGACCCTGGCCAGAAAAAAATGACAGAGATAAGTATTTTGAAATTGGTAGAGAAAGGATCAGAAATCTCAGTCTGTCCGTCACTTCACAACCTCTGGTGGGACACAGAAGGGCCCCAAGAGCCCTTGCTGTCAATGAAAGGGAAAGAAGAGATCCCATCAAGTGGCGGGGGCACCATGGCCCTGGTTCCTGGCATACGTCCTACCCCTTTCTCTAAATGAGAGAGTGATACAAAGGAGTGCTGGGGGAGGAGCGCCGCTTTGAAGTCCCACCGTCCTGGGCTTCACTTGCTTACTAGCTGAGTGGCCTTGGCTGTGACACTTCACCACTCAGCATCAGTCTCCTTACCTCAAGTGGTGATAGTGAGACCTACTATCAGGATGTGTGCACCGGCTAGCTGAGGTGGGGCCTGGGTGGATATGGTAGCTCTTGTTGGTAAACCTGGTCCTCAAAGGATTCCTTCCCCCAGCTTCTTCCGTGGGCTCCTTGGGGTGATTCCCTCTGACACAAGCCTCTTTCCCTGTGTGCTGCAGGGCTCCGGGCCCTCAGTATGGTGTGAGCTGTGCATTGGTCCTACGTGACATTTATGTAGAGGTCATCATGATAGGTCACTTTCCATGTGTCTGCATTAGCCGACATCTTTGTGTAGTTAATGTATTTAATAAGGAAATTTCTAGGGTTGGGCAAAGACTATTTGAGATTTGCCTTCCTCTTAGCAAAAGAGTTTTATACAGTGTATGTGTGTGTGTGTGTCTGTGTATGTATAAATCTCTCTATATATCTATATATATTATTTTTTCCCTAAATCTTCGATGAGGTCCATGTCAATCTCCTCTTGATTTTTTCCTTAAGATTACTGTGGTTGTATGATCATTGAGGATGAGGAAGCTCCAATTTCAATAACCCTGGACGACACCAAACCAGATGGATCGCTGCCCGCTATCATGGGGTAAGTTAGAGCTGGGTGCTTCGCATTTCCTAAATTGTGTGGGCGTCTTGGTGTGGATGCTGGCAGAGTGTATGGACTCGAGCTCCAGCAATCGTAAATAACCCTATAGGAATATGTCTTTTTCCATACTTTAAAACATTAACGTTTGGTATGTGGCACAGAACTCTGAGAAACTTTATGAAAACTGGCACTATTTGAACTTGTGCCCCTTTCTTTCTTTCCCTCCATGCAACTCTTGAGGACAGAGTGAAGGAAGCGGCTAGACAGGTGGTAGGGTAGACAACCCCGCTGAGGGCCAGAATGTCCACACTCATCTAGAATGAGAATTGACTGTTTTATTCTGTAAAGCCTTTCAGAGTTAGGGTTTCTGGACCGTTGGCTCTTCTCCATTCCAGACATCGCTACACTACCAGTGTGCATACTTTAATCGTTATGTAGGGATATGAGACCGATGACCAGTGAGGAAGTGCAGTTGGAGGTACAGCCGGGCCTCGAGTGGGTGTCCCTCGTTGTGATAGGTCACACCCAGCTGTCCTTTGCTAGAGATGGTCCAGGGTTTGGTTCTGTATCCGGAAGGGGAGAGCTCTCCCCTTGTCCTCCCAGCCCCCACCGTCCCCAGCTCCTCTGCTGTTGGGGGCCTAGAGGTCCAGACAACAAGCAGTGCTTTCACAAAGGAGTGGCTAAGGAGCGCCTCTGCCTTCCCGAGTGCCCTGCCTTGGGACCCTTCCTCAAAACTCCACAAAGAAAAAGGCTGTTTATTCTCCCACGTGACCGCAGAACAGCGGGGTTCTGTAAGAGCCAAGTGGCTTCCAGACACCCGTGGTTTTCCCTTTCCCCCTGGGGAGAGTCGAGCTCACGCACATTGCATCATCAAGGGGAAATTACAAAACCAGAGGCCGACCCATAACCTGGGATTTAGCAGGCAGCGCTATCAGACTGCCCATGAGTCGTTCTAACACGTCTGTGCCTGCAGACCATCAGAACTAGCCCCAGCCTCCCTGGGAAGGGCGGTGCTCACAGGGCAACGAACAGAGGACCAGCACATCCTCTCCATCTCTAACCCCACTGGGCAAAAAAGGAAACAGGTTGTGGGGGCCATTTGCCATCACCTTCTGCATGCCAGAGGAAAACAGAAGGTGGACGTAGGGGTCTCGGGAGACCATCAAGACCAACCCAGCTGTGGCTGGAAGGACACTGATGGTCTTCTTGCCCTGGGAGTTAGATGTTGTGGCACCTGCCTTTCTGGGCTTTCTTCAGCTGTATTAGCCAGGATACGCTTAGCACAAGTTTTCCAGATGGGAATGGGGTTATTTAGGCAGTTCTGTTTTATCTGGACCATTGCCTACGCCCTGCTCTTGCCTCCACACTGCCTAGTCTCCACCCTGCTCTTTGCTCTGGGCAAGGAAAGCCTTGATGACAGGGTTGGTAATAGTCCAGGCTGTGATTGTGATGACTGGCAACTACAGAGGACCTTGTACTTTAGAGCCACGAAGAGTCCCCAACCCAAAGCAGCATGTTTCATTCCCTCAATAAAACCCCAGAGCAAGTTAAAGAATAGTTGTCCGTAATTAGAGGTGGGTCAAAGGGGTTGTTGTTGCATTCTCGTTTTGAGATTTGGCAGGAATGGCCACTTTAGAGAAGGAGCTGTAAGAAGCACCCAAGATTGAAATCATTTAATGTTTCATCCGATATTGGTGATTTTCACTGAAGTCCTGTGTAAGATTCAAATGACAGATTCTCACATAAACTTAAAATTTAACCAGAATCATTCCTAGTAAGCCATAATGTAACAGTGTTAAATCAAGCAAAATTATGACTATATCCCATAGAGTTGATTAGTTCAAATTACTTAGGTCGTCCACAGATTCCTCCGAAATACTGTTCTCTGGATTAACGCAAATTTGTTGTGTAATCCTTGCTCCCCAGAATGATCTCAAGTAACAGATGGCTCTAAAGGAATTGCCAAACTGAGAAACGGTTTAATTTGAGTGTGAGAGGATGAAATATCCGTGCTTGGCTCTTGCATTCTCAGTCCTGATCTACTTGTCTTTTTGGCCTAGAACAAAGAAATATAAGTGTAAAACTTTCTCTAAATGGAGAAATAATTTCAGTGTCCTTTAGCTCATTGGGATTTGTGAATGCTTTCTAATAATAGTGTATGGAAGGACTTCTTGTCATGACTCAGTTCTTTAAAACATACATCCAATTAGTAATAATCAGTATTTACAGATTAATCGTAAACAAGTTTTACTGAGTTGCTAAATTTGGGGGAGGTGCTAGGCCAGTTTCCCGGAAGCCAAGTTGGAGATGGAGATTTGGGTGCAAGGGGTTCATTTGGGTGTGTGCCCTGGTCACTGCCTGTGAGGAAGAGAAGGAATCAGGATTGGGCAGAGCAGAGGTTGGGCTCCAGTGTTGTTCTGGCGGAGGTCTCCATCCCACAGGGAACTCTAGAACTGGGATGGCCCTTGATAGCTATCATGACCTGAGGTGAGGGAGTGGACTTTGGTACCCACTGCACTCTAGAGCCGGTCATTCTGGGGAGCGGCGCAACGTGGAGCCAGGCAGCCCTCTTCTACAGAAGGTGGTGGCTGGGGAAGGGTCCAGCCCTGAGCTCAGGGTAATGAGTGCTTGGTCCCGAAGAGGGCTCTGGGGGGCCCATGATGGCATCCACTACAACTACGTACTTCGATTTGGTTTTCCAGCTTTTATTAAATTTTTGGCCGAAGGCAAAGTTCACTTACCAAGCTATCATTTAACGCAACATTAATTCACCTAACATTTTATTTCCAACTATATGCCAAGAGCTGTGCTGAACTCTGGGGGTAAAACACTGAGTAGGAGGTGACCAGTTACTTAGGAGCCCACAGCGTAGAGGGATTTTGGACACAGGCAGGTGGAAGGCAGCCTGACATTTGCTCTAATAGAGGGAAATAATGGGAGTTCGTGGGAGAGTTCAACAATGCTGAGTGGGCGGAGGCAGGGACACTTCAAAGAAGAGGAGGCAGCTCTTTCTGTCACCTAATTGTTCAAATGTAACCTCTCTCTGCAGTTTCATACTTGCCCGAAAAGCTGACCGACTCGCCAAGCTCCATAAGGAAATCAGGTAAGAAGTGACATCTGAAACACATGTGAAAGCTTAGCTTCACATGGTACTGGTCGCATAACAACAGTATAATGGCATCTTGAAAAACTCCATGACTCACAAGTAGTCTTAAAGTCCCCCCAAATCAACCTTTTGTCACCATGGCAACCTTTGTGTTACAAGTCCCCTTGACTCAGGGCTTGCCTGTATGCATAAATTAATTTATGTTTATATACTTGTGTTTATTGTACAGTGGTTGAGAAGTAGGGTTTCCCTGTAGGGTGGATGGAGAAAACCGATAGGAAACGTTAGTAGTGCAGAAAGCTTTAGAGGCTGAGTCCTGATCACTTTGCGAGACCATTATCCCTTTTCCAAGGTTCTCTAACGTGTACTTTTTCCGAAGAGCAAAGCCGTATGTGTGGGTTTCAACCTGTTGCCGCTTGTGTACATAGAAGTATCCCCTTTTGATTATCTAGGACACAGCTCTGACGTTCCCTTCTCCTGATAGCTTCCTA
This sequence comes from Taxidea taxus jeffersonii, assembly GCA_003697995.1. NCBI lineage: Eukaryota > Metazoa > Chordata > Mammalia > Carnivora > Mustelidae > Taxidea > Taxidea taxus. The sequence continues at coordinate 90,222 of ML096403.1, read as the reverse complement.
GTATAAAACACTCATTGTAGGACAGTGGCTTTTTTCTTCCTTTCTCCCTTTCTCTTTCTGCCTTGTTGTATTTGTTCTGTTTTGCCTTGGAATCCTTTCCTTTGTTCAGATAAAATCTTACCAGGAACTCTTAACCTGGAAACAGTCCTTTGGCTGTTTGCGGAGCAGGGAGGTGTGCCCTGGAGGGTAGCCCTAAATCCTTTGTTAGCTTTTGAAGAGGACCAGGACACACACAGATGTACACTTCTCTCTGCATTTAATTAAACAATTAAGCAGCAGAGAGTTACTTTGATGACTTTGGAATTCAGGCTCCAGAAGTTTCCACATTTGCGCACAAATTTGTTTGAGCTACCATGAGGTCTAATTTTGGGAGGGGAACTCTGTCCATCTACTCACTCAAAAGAGGAAGAATCTGGGGTCCAGTGGCAGGGAATGGCTTGTCCGGGTCTCCACAGCTAGCTTGTGACAAGTCAGGAATAGTATCCAATGCAAACTTTTTTTTCATTATGCCACACTAAGCTTGACATTTTCTTTTGGATTTCCTGCTTTCCCTCCATATTAATAGTAAAATAAATACTAGCCTGGATGTAGACATTTGGTTATGATTCCACATGGTGGCTGAACTTTTCAAAAGTTTTTATAAGGCAAAACCCTTAGAACTCTGAATGTGTCTTTGACTGGAACAAGATTCCCAGAATGGGTTGCATTGACATCTGCCAGAGAATGTTTGGGAAATATGTTTTTTTCTGAGGCCAATAGATCATGATTTGGTAGGTTAAGGGTGGGGCTTCAGTATTTTGTATTTTTTAATAAGCTTTTTAAATAATTATGATGAGCAGCCAGATTTAGAAACCAATGAGTAAACACAACTACAAGAGATTTCCACAGTGACCTCTTTTGGCCGTCATTTAAAATATGTTTTATTATTTTTAGAGCCCAACTAACCAATCACTTCATCGCTCTAACATTTTTGATTTACCTAACTTTTCCAAATATTTTTACATTTTAATGGGATGAAGGGATGGGGAAGATGACTTCCCTTGACTCATCTGATAACTAAAAAATACAGTAAATAATGACATCCATTTCTATTCTAAGTGGTTTATTGTCCATGCATGAAAAATTAACTGCAAGGTAGGTTGACTGGATGTTAGATTTTATTCTGTTTTAATAAAGATTTTATCACATGTCCCAAAATTAAGCTCTAAGCATCATTAAACCTTTAGAATAATGGTTGTCCATATGTTTGTTTTCTGATGGACTCTCAAATATTGGAATTCCCTTGTAACACCCACTTGAAGTAGGTAAGAATCTGTCCTCTCATCATAGAGTAGAAAAGAGGCTACCATACTATCCCAAGAATGGATTTTGATTCAGTACATTTTTATTGAGCCTCAGCCTCCTCATCTTTGACATAAGGGGCTTGGATTGGACAGAGAGAGACAGGGGCAGACAGTAGTCTAGAAACTTCTTCCAGTTCTACCTTTCCTTTATGGTTATTCATCTGCAGTAGGAACAGCTCCTTTAAGGAAACCCAACTTTTCCTCTTTGTACTGAAACTTATAGAGCTACGTAAATGTTCTAGGACATCACCTCACCAGTAGCCTTTTGTCTCTGAAAACCTTCCTTGGGAACACAGTGGTAATTAGCTAATTGCCACCATGTTTATGATTTCATTTCCTCTTCCTGATTTAACGCTGCATCTCCATGAAATGAAAGTTGTGGGAATTATATTAATGGCCTAAATGTGAGCATTTGGATAAATTTATAAGGTTAGATTTTGTCTCACATCATTCAGAGAAATGGAGGACCTGTTTTAAAAATGTTTTCTAATGTAATCAGCAATGTAAAATCGTCATTTTTAAAAACCTCCGTTTCTCTTATTACTAGTAAATATAACCTTCGCACCCCTCCTTTACCCCCTCTTCTCATTTTTGGCCATTTGTCTCCTCACCTTTCAGTACTTGCCTTTCAGATTCGAGGTAAAGCCTGCACCATATTTTTTAGCAAATTTTTCCCCCAGTTGCTCATTAGCTCATAAATACTTTGGGGCAGTTTCAATGTTGAAACTATATAAGGATTAAAGAAGGTAAATACCAAAGCATATAACTGGCCCAGTGTGAACCTGTTCAAACAAATCCTGAAACTAAACCATTTATTTTGAAAAGGGGGTGATTTTAGTAAATTAGCACTTTTTTAATTTCCCCAAGAGTGGTTGTGAGTTTAAAAATACCTGCTTCAAGAAGCATTTAGATCAGTGAGCTACTGTTTTTTTTTAAGTTCTACCACATGTCATGAGCTGTGATAGTCATTTACATAATGCATTATGAGGGTAGCCAAAGACTGACTGAGGTAACATCGTGTAGCACATTCCTTGGAAGTACTGTAGACCATTCTGTCACGTGCCCGATGACTAGAGTAGAAAGACTGTAGGCCTCTCATGGTGTGGCATATTTTATGTTATACTTAAAAGATTAAATGAGCTTCGGGTAAAACATAAGTAGAGGATGGTTAAAAGACACTGTCATGTGGACTGTGGACTCCTAAAAAGGATTATTCTAGAATTCTGCATGTTCCAGAAAAGTGACTTAGCATCATTTCCTAAACCGAGTGTACTTCATTGAATCTTATTTTCCCCATTTGAATCTTGAATAGATAGGATATTGGGTAATAAAAGAGGCAAAACTGTAGAAGAAAAATTCTATTGCGTCTTCAAATTGGATGACCGTATTGAGGCATAGAGGGTTGACCTGAGTGCAGAGATTTGTGGAACTGTTCATGTTGTGTAGTTACCATTGATTTTAGATTTTCCTTAATACATCTGGTTCATGGGCGAGAGCCAATGATAATGAGTAAACTCACTGTGTTTATTCTCTACTCCTCAGTTATTACTTCCTTAACATTTTTTTTTATTCTTCTTTACAGGAAGAAGAAGATCTGTGAGCTCTATGCCAAAGTGTTAGGATCCCAAGAAGCTTTACAAGTAAGAAACCCTCAGCTTTAATCCTTGAAGGTTCTGCTCTGTTTGCTCTACGTGGTAAAGCAAAACAGAGTCTGGTTTCCTGACAGTCTTATGAAGAGAATCTTATGAAAGGATATGCTTACTGGAGGATTAACTTTAGTCACAGAAAGGCGGATGAAAGCTGCCATCAGGTGCATGCAATTTCTGATGCAGCAGTTCCTTTGGCTGTTTTTTCATTCCCCGGATAACTGGCAGCCAATTGCAATCAGGGCCTGGAGTCACAGGTCTTATCTTCGGGGTGGGTGAGGTCAGTTCCCAGAACAGAGGTCCTGCCCTCCCATCAAAGCCAGCAGACTGCTCTGAAGCAAAATCCCAAATATATCCTCGTTTGTTGGTGAGCGTGCTCTATCGTATGCTCGACAGGATGGGCAGAATCTAGACTCTGTCAGGTCAAAGCCACGCTAATGGATTTCTCCATTCGTATAGTTCATTCACAGCTCACGTAGGGATTCCAGTGCTTTCAGTCCACCACCGAAAGGGATGATGGGAATGAAATTCTATCTGAAGATGATATTAGCTATCTGGGGGCTCTTTCAGGGGATTACCTCTGAACTGTTCAAACAATAAACTTGCAGACTTTATTAGGGAAGAACTCAGAGAAGGTTCTCTCAGGTGTCTTGGAAACCATTGTTCATCTCTAATTGTCCCCATTTTACCAGGATTCCCATCATTCACTTTCCCAGCTCAGAGAAAGGGCTCCTAAAAAAGCCTTTCTTAGATACTATACTTCTTTTTTTTTATTTTGTTTATTTATTCTAGAGATAGTGAGAGAGGGGTTTGTGCAGATGGGTGGAGGAGTAGGGGGAGAAGGACAAGCAGACTCTGCGCTGTGTGTAGCACCTGATGTGGGGCTCCATCCCAGGACCCCAAGATCATGACCTGAGCTGAAATCAAGAGTCAGACACCCAACTGACTGAGCCACACAGGCACTCCTACATCGTGCTTATCTTATGCCTCCTCCCTTCCACCTTTTTTTTTTTTAGCTGTGGTAGATGGGAAAGTAAAGTCTTTTAGTTTAGAGAATCAGAGATTTGAGCAGGCCTTTCCAGAATCTGATTGCTGCTGGGGCTTCCTGTAGACTTAGACTGAAGATTTCAGAGTCTGTGTGGCAGTGCCCTCTCCCCCAGATGCTGGAATATTTTATGCCTTCCCTCATCAAGAGGTCAATTTGTCATTTGATACCTCTTTCAAGGCCATTTACTTGGTATGGTAGTGTTTCCCCTTAAAAAGAAAAACAGGGCCATCTTTTTTTTTTAACTTAAACTTTTGTTAAAGTAAAACACACAAGAGCCTTCATGGTTGACGGGTAGTATTTCAGTTTTGTCTTTCCTTTGGAATTCTCTCCCCACTAAATGCAGCCGGTGCATTACGAAGAGAAGAACTGGTGCGAGGAACAGTACTCCGGGGGCTGCTACACTGCCTACTTCCCCCCCGGGATCATGACGCATTATGGCAGGTATGGCCCAGACACCATCCCAATTATTCCAAGACATGCACCAAACTTTTTTCTTTTAAAGATTTGTCACTGAGAGCGCGCGTGTGTGCACAAGTAGGGGGAGCGCCAGGCAGAGGGAGAAGGAGGCTCCCTCCTGAGCAGGGAGCCCAATGTGGGACTCGATCCCAGCACCTTGGGATCATGACCTGAGCCGAAGGCAGATACTTAACCATCCGAGCCACCCAGGCACCCTGTCATGCACCACACTAAACTCGTAAGCAAAGTTTGGGGGGAATTATAGAAATAGTAGTCAGCATTCCAATTTCAAATGCCCTGTAGTTAGTGTGTATATTTCTGGGTGTCCATAGAAGAATCTAAGATGCCAGTACATAGGAGCTTAGCCATCCACACATAGAACAATAGCAGAGCGCCAGTGAGGATTTCAGATGTGAGTGCTCCATGTGAGCACTCTGAAAGCTGCCATGTCCTCCCACTGGCTTTCTTGAGCCCGATGAGATATCGAGTTTCACGCGACTACACTAGGCTTCTGGGTGCCCATCTCCACCTATGGATGTTGGCTGCAGACATAAAAACTGCAGGAAGTCGTCTTCGGCAGAGCTGTCCCTTCGGTGGACAGCTAACCTGTGAGGAGGGGATCTCTGCATGGATTCAGGGAAGCCCAAAGAGAGAGCTTCCTGCTGGATGTCTGCAACTCCTGACAGCCTTCCCAGCCCCCATGCCATTACCCAAGTGAGGGGCAGGAGGAGAGGCCTTTGGGCATAAGCATGTCACTAACGTCCGTGGCAGGCTACCTTCCATCAGGTTCCCAGAGGAGCTGAGCTAGAACGTTACCTCCAGCTCAACGTATGTCCACAGAGAAAGAGGGGCTTGGTCACTAAGATTTTTCTTTGTTTTTAATAAATTGAATCAAATAGTCTTTTTGTTAGTGATAACAGGATTGATGAACTGGAATAGTTTGGAAAGAAGAGTAGAAGCCCAGAAGTGGAAACTAGAATCAAGGACAGATGAAACCAGAGATTCCTGAATTGGAAAAAGGCGAGAAGGCCTTGCAGGGTGCAGGGCATGCCACTCGGGAGAGTGGATGAGAATGGCTGTGAACATGGTCGGTTTTAAAGCTGACGAATTAGGAGGGGACACTTGCCCATTCAGCCCACTCCCTCTGTGGCTTTTTTTGCTAAGACCTCTTTGGAAGGGAAGGCCCATTTCCCTGTCCTCAGCCAGTCTCCACATAAATTCACAAAAGCTAACTGTACAGACATGGTTACTTTGAGACAGACAGACATCTAATCCCTCGGGTCTGTCCTTTGCTGGAAATCAGTTCCTCTCCCTGTCTTCCCATTCGCCATTGTGGTTCCTCCTGATACCCTGGGAGTGCCTGCTTGACTCGGGTCTGCTGCCGGATCCCCTCTCACGAAGACTGCACCCCTTTGGAAAGATGGTGTCGGGAGTAGAATGGACTGCAAACAGGAAACCTACAGCCAAAAAATCTGCTTATAGATTTCATGTGTGTTCTTGTCTTCTGATCCTAGCTGGCTAGGAAAAGGCCAGTGTCACCTTTAGTGACTAATGATCTGACAGCCCGATTCTCTCTGGCTTGAAAGTTCGCCTCCTTGGGCACAGGCCCAGGGAACAGGGAGGGGCCTTTCAGCTTTGGCTGAGCCACACAGGGGTTTCAGAAACGATCTGAGTTGCGCGGTCTTGTCTGGGGTAAATGAGGGCAGTGGCGGGCTCAGTGACCTTCTGCGCCTTCCCAGGTAACTCTACATGACCTCTCTGTTCTCTCGAAGGGTCATTCGCCAACCGGTTGGCAGGATTTACTTTGCTGGCACAGAGACAGCCACACAATGGAGCGGTTACATGGAAGGGGCAGTAGAGGCCGGTGAACGGGCGGCTAGAGAGGTAAGGCAGCTGGCGGGAGGGGGACGTCACTGTCTCGCCCGAGGCCAGTGGTGGTTTTGGCATCGGGCCTTTCCGGCTCTTGACAGAGATAAATGTGCACATCCACTTCTCTGCCACTCCCTCCGCTCCTGGGGGGGGGCCCCCCCGCTCCTCGATGGCGGGTGGGGCCAAGTCCGTGCAAACTTTAGAAGCTCACTTCGTAACACCATGGTCACTTTCTTGCAGGTCTTGAATGCTTTGGGGAAGGTGGCCAAAAAAGACATAAGAGTCCAGGAACCTGAATCAAAGGTGAGTTTCGCGGCTTCCTCCCCATGGGCCAGTGATCGAATGTAAAGCTCTTGACTCTCATCTTCTAGCTCATAAGGTCATTGTAGATGCCACTGTTGGGCGTATGTCCGTGTGCTGGCCTGGCAGATATGTTCTGCCTGCCCTTGTCTGGGTGAACGAGAGTTGCTTGCTAATGCTGTCTACTCATCCATCCAGGATGTTCCAGCTATGGAGATCACCCACACCTTCTGGGAGAGGAACCTCCCTTCCGTGGCAGGCCTGCTGAAGATCATTGGCTTCTCCACATCAGTCACCGCCCTGTGGATTGTGGCGTACAAATTCAGGCTGCTGACACGATCTTGAGGTTTCGGCCTCACGCTTTCTGCTTACTCTTTTCCCAGCATCATCAAAAGCAAAATGTTGGCAAAGGCTGTATCATTGGACCATCTTTAAATGCACTGTTTTTCACCCATAAGTTTAGTCTCAGTTGGTGTCAACATAAAAACCACCCAAAGAATCACCTCATTAATTTCAGTAAGATCAGAGCTCCATCACATTATTTGCTTTGTGTCAACTAACTTGTGTTGACTGGTAGGAAAAAACCTTGTGACCAGCTCCCTAATTTCAAGATATGTGATTGAAATGCTGATGAGAAACAACTTCTGTGTCCTGTTTTGCTCTTTCATAACATGAAACGCCGAATAATTGCAGAAATGAAGCGGTTCACTTTCTCTTTGTAGAGGTTGAATGGGGGCGACCCAGCCTGTGACCATCCTTTTCACTCCTTGGGAAACGGGAAGCGTGGGTCCAGAGCCAAGAGGTAGGGCTGAGCCTGGGGATGAGCAGCTCCCCCTTTGGAGGAGGCAGTGAAAGAGAAATGAAAACAATGGAGGTATAGACCATTGAGGGACATCTTATGGGTCGTCCTGGCCACTTCTACTTCCTGTGAAGTCTCTAGACAACTAGTCTGATGTTTCAGGTGACTTGCTGTGACTTGTGTGTAGCTCCCCAGGAGAGCAGAGCAGACTAGTGGTGGGACTATTCCCCAGGAGGCCTCCTGGTAAGCGCTGCAGGAGACTGACTACAGTAGGCATCTTCTCTTCCTCTTGGAAGATGGCTAGACAGCACGATAACCTCCTCTGCCGATTTCAAAAAAGTATTTTCATTTTTTCAGGTAGACCCTGGCTGTCTGAAGGCCCCTAGGGGTATATTTTTTTTTCTTTTTTCCTAGGGCCGCAGTAGAATTAAGCAGATCTGTTAACTTAAATGACGGAGTTACCTTTGAGTAAATATTAATATGCTGATCTCTCTCAAACAGGAACTGAAATACACATGATAAATTCTGATTGCTATTTGTTGAGACATTCAAATAGAGAAAGGAAACTGGGGCTTTATATTATAATCTCACTGACTTTAGTTATTAAGTTTATAACAGACATGAAATTGAGTGGTTTTAATTTGAAGACTGAGTTCTCTATTTTAGGAGTAATGTGCACCCAGAACAATGCCCACCTCTTTCTGGCCTTCACCATTTAAAAAACTCAGATTTCTTAAAGCCCCCTCCAGAGATTTCAGCCATAAAAGACTACTGTTCTACATATAAGCATCTAGGGGGAAAAGTCAACACCAATGTGATCAAAGAAAGCAGTTGACAAGGCTCAGTGGACTTGGGTCCACAGGTGGATGCAGAGTTCACCTTATCCCATATCGTTGACGAATGAGGCAATTCATGTTAGAAGAAGTTTCTAGATAGCTGAAGTTTACTCTCTTGTGTACCAAAAATTTTACATAAAAATATTGCTGGGTACACTTCCACACATTATTCAATAAGCTTTGTTCCAATTCACCTTTTTTAATTAATCAGGTCAATCCTTATGTGTCTTGATGATTTTATACTTTTATAAGATAGTGATACCATTGTGTTTGCTCCTCTACTGAATGTCACTTGATTATTTTATAGCTGGTGAATCTACTGCTTCTCTCATACTGCTCTTCCCATTTTCAGGATTTCATACCCTTATTATCTCCTAATACCTCTTAACCTAATCTCCTATCTTCTACTGAATGAGAATTAAAGATTGCCAGGGAAAATCAACCCAAGTTTATTACATAATTAACCTTATTAATTCACAAGTCTCTGGACCCTGATAATGAGGGCTTAAGGTTTCCAGTTTTGCCTATCCTAAGAGCAAAGAGCAGGATTTTTCTGCCACTGTTTACTTTGTAATTGAAAAGCGTTTTGGCTAACATAGGAGTTTGGGTAATATCTTGGATATGCTCCAGTCCATAAGGAGTTGGTGCATATTATATGAAACTGCTCAGAGAAATCACAGCCCTGATCTATTTCAGTTGTTTCTGTTCACTTACTGATTAACTTTGTTCTGACACACCTTTTGGGAAATGCTGACTTCAACTTCTTAACTGGCAACAGTTTTAACAGTAAGGAGGTTGTTAACATTATCTGTGTTTGATGCTGAAGGACTCCTGAGTACGTAATTTACCCTCCTTTCAAACTTTTTATAGAACCAATTATTTACCCAAATGAGATTAGTCCCATTAAACTTTTGATTAAACTGTAGATTGAGCTTAAAAATGAACGCTATCCCAGGTGTGCTGAGATGTGAAATCAGAGCTGAGAACACCCACTATTTTATTTGTCCACCGCCAAGATCCTATAGGTCTTTCTTCCCACCCCAAGAAACTAGAGGCAGTTTAAGCAGCTGATAGAGCCTGGCATCTGCTTCAAAGTCCTGAAGGCTGTGTGAGCCTCGCTCCACAGTAAGGTCGAGAATTAAACTTAAAAAGGTAACCTTTTTGTGACAACTGTTAGAGAAGGTCTTGAACTGCACTGAAGGGAAAATACCAAAGGATCGTGAACTCCGTTTAGTTTGATTGTGAACTTGGTGCCTAATGTTCTGTCTGAAATGTGCCCCAGTGCTACACGTGGGAGTATGCATATGTGTGTGTTTTGCCATTGAAGTAATGAATTTGCCCGTATGGTTTGTTAATAAAGTGCATTACCATCCCTGACGCAGACCTGGCTCCTCTTTTTAGTCAGCGAGGGATGGGCTTACGAGGCCACCTCGTACTGACTCCCAAATTCTGACAGTTCCCTTTGACTTTCATGTTCTATCAGGGTTTCCCGGGAGCTGATTAAATGCTAGAATATTGTGTTCCTGATTGGGTCACGATCAGTGTGGAGTCTGATGGCAGCTTTCTCACCTAAGGAGCTTCTGATGCCTTGAGCCGATCACTGTGGCTCTGTTTCAGTCTCCCCATCTCGAAGAGGGTGGGTTGCACCCGATGACTTCTAAGATTCCTTTCAGGGCATCATTATGGGATTTATACATGTGTTGCCAGCGCTCTATTTTGGCTTCTACTGGTATGGCAGAGGCAAAGTCACGCTCTGTCTTGGTTCATTCCTTTTCTTACATTGGATTCCCTGGAAACAAACAAGATTGAAGAATAGGGGCAGAAACTATTGGGGATGACTCTCAGGAAATATAGCTCAAGGGGGTGAGCAAGGCAAGAGTGGGCAGGAATTGACCTACTAAGCAGTTGCAGCTGAGGCCTCAGCAGATCCTAAGGGGGGAGCTGGGATGGCCCTTCAGAATTGATCCCCACTGAAACAAGGGATCTGACCTCTATCCCTTCCTTAGCTGCCCTCTGAGAGCCTGTGTTGCCTTGGGTTGGGTGAGGCAGGTCCAAGGACCATTCCTAGGTCCAAGGAACTGCAGTGAACTGAGATCAGCCTATATTCCCAGTAGCTGGGGGATCCAGGGAGAGGCACCCACAGTATCCACTTACTCCCCAGGAGAATACAGTTGCCCTTTGTCATGTATGAAACTTGAACTTGAGCTTTGGTTTTACAGATAGAATGGAGTTATCTCCATGAGCCTATCCCTATTGATAAGGGAACTGCTTTTAGAAGGTTGTACTTCTGTACTAGTTAGGTGGAGGAAAAAACTAAAATTGGAAGAAACTCTGGAAATGCTTCAATCTCTATCTCAATGAAGAAGCCCCTTCAACAGGTTACTAACAGATCAAGGTGGGGGGATGTGAACTTATGAGCAGGAGCCCCAAATCTGATGTTCTCAGGAGTGAGGCAGCTGAAAATGAACAGCAGTAGATATGATGCCTCAGGGAGTAGTGGGGATTGTGGCTGACCTGGTCAATATCTGCCTCAGAAGTATCTATATTCAAAGTGCCTTAAAAGGTTGTTAACCGATGAAAACGTGTCGAGGCTTTGCTCACAATCGTCAAATTTTTTCTGAAGTTTCTGATAAGTAAAACAAGGCTCGGTTTTACGTCACTAAAATGACAGACTGTTTTAGGGTGCCTTTGATTTTCTGCGAAATGGCACCAAGACCAGCAACCATTCCGTGAAACTATTTAGAACAGGGAAGAGAGGCTGGGTTTGGAAGAGCAAAAAGACAAGGGGGAAAAGAACCCCTCCCAAGTCCCTCTTAGACCAGAAATCTCCCTCAAGAGCTAACCCTTCCCTCAGCCCACCCCGGGCAATGCTTATGTCCAGCCCTGTCGATGTTGTGATTGACAAGAACGGTGCTAAACTTTATTGGAAAAATCACATCCTCGCAGTGAGATAGAACTCAGCTCTTCCATCAGCGTTCCATCTGTGCTGACTACAGTGTAATTTTAGTAAACAGGACAGCAACATTGGATGCATTTTTAAAACTATGAAGCTGCTGTCCGCTTTATACCAAGGTGGTGGGGAAAATGCCAGGTATGTCCGTTAACCTGAAAGGGGCCAGCTGAGGCATCAGATGAAAAGACAGTCACTCAACACACGGTTACTGAGCACCTACTATGTGCTGGTAGGCACCGCACTGGGATTCAGCAGTGAACGAGACAGCCCACCTTATAGAGCACAAAGTCTAGTGCAGAAGCCAAGGAACATGTTCACTGTGGCTCTGATCCATGCTGTGACAGAAAAACATAGGATATATGACTGCAGGCGAAGTGTTCTGGGGGGACATGAGATTTAAGGGGAAGTTTCTAGGATCTGTCCTGAAGCCTCCATAAGTGTCACCATTTGGCAATTGACTGAGAATACTGCATCAGGCCGAGAAAGGAAGTACAAAATAACAAGATGGAGTCCTAGTCCATTTGGGCTGTTAACAAAACACCGTAAACTGGGTGCCTTATCTACAGCAGAAATTTATTTCTCACAGTTCCGGAGGCTGGAAGTCCAAGATCAAGTCTCCACCAGATTCGGTGTCTGGTGAGAGTCCACTTTCTGGTACACAGATGATGCCTTTTCACTGTGTTCCTTTATGGTAGGAGGAAGTCTCTCTGGCTTCCTTTATGAGAACACTAACCCCATTCATGAGGGCTCCACCTTCCTGACCCACACACCTCCCAAAGTAGGGGTTAGAATTTCAACATGAATTTTATGAGGACAAGCATCCAGTCCCTGGCAGACAGCATGGCGAAAGGGTAAAGAAAATGACAACCAGCAACCTCGATAAATGCTGAATGTTAAGTCCCATTTGCCCCATTGACCACTGTTCACTACCCAACCCTTCCCCTGCCATCTGTATTAACTAGGTCTCTCTTCCAGTCCCCTGTATAGGGGCCACCTAAATTTGTTTTAAAAGAGTGCCATCTTCTGGCCAAATACTGCTGTTTCAATGGAAAGCCTAAAGTATTCAAGAGTTTCATTCTTGGGGACCAAGTGTCACCTCCAGACACACTTGTCTGTGCCCTCTTACTTCCTAGTTGCTACCTGGATCAGAAATATTTACTATTTAATATCCACAGCCTTTCCTCTGCATAGATCCCCCAGAAATATTTTTTTAGAGATTTTATTTATTTATTTGACAGAGAGATCACAAGTAGGCAGAGAGGCAGGCAGAGAGAGAGAGAGGGGGAAGCAGGCTCCCTGCTGAGCAGAGAGCCCGATGCGGGACTCCATCCCAGGACCCTGAAATCATGACCTGAGCCGAAGGCAGCGGCTTAACGCACTGAGCCACCCAGGCGCCCCCCAAGAAAGATTTTTTATTAGGTTTATTGCTTGGCTTCTATTTTTGTCTGTCTGGGTATTGGGTAAGGAAAATGTGTGGGATTCAAGAAAGGGGTGGAAGGAATTACTTTTACCTTAGTTAGAACAGGGACCTAATCCAGGAAAAGCAGGAGAGAGCAGCTTGGAGGAGGGGTTGGAAGAGAGAAAGTTCTAGAAAGTCAGCTTGGGGCTCTGGAGTGTAGCTGGAGAAAAAGGGTTTGCAAAATCTGCCTTGACCACCTAGGAACACAGAAGGTGAGGAGAGTTTTTAGGAAGTCTGGCTAAGAGTCATGTGGTACAGTGAGGATCTACACTGCTCTTTGTACTTTGGGGGGCTAAATTGTGTTTCTTTCAGATACTATACTGTACTGGGACCACCTTAGAGGTCCCCCAATCAGCCTATATTATTCTGGGCTATATAAATTCAGAGAACATATGGTTAATAGTGCCTGGCATCCTGAACTATGCCTGAATGCTGTGGTTTTGGTTCATGGGATCTCAGACGAACTGAAGAGAAGGACCTCAGCAACCATGCCCTGAGAAGACCACATCTAAGCTGGTAAACTGTATACCCCAGGCTGGATATATGCTAAATAGGCCTCATGGTGAATTCGATTTATATTAAGAAAGAGAGGTCTGCTTACACATCCTGCGCCCTCACCTGACTACCACGGACTATTGTATCAGCATCAACCAGGGAACATGGGAGGTGTGGATGTGGGGCCCCTAGGTGGGCCCAAAGAGGCTGTGTTAGATGGGCTTTATATTTTTTAGAGCAGGCCGGAGTGTGCCTCCTTAAGCCAAGTTCACTGGGAGGTGGGGGGGGGGTCCATGGAGACAGGCTAAAGGCAGGATCAGCTTCTCTGACAAACCAACCACCTTGGCTATGCCTGCCCTTTTAATCCTACGGGCTGTATTAGTTTCCTATCCTTCTTATCCCAAATGAACACAAATTCAGTGGCTTAAAACAACACAAACTCAAGATCTTATAGCTCCAGAGGTCAAAAGTGTGAAATGAGTCTTACAGGGTTAAAATGAAAATGTCAATAGAGTTGATTCCTTCTGGAAGCTCCAGGGGAGAATCTATTCCTTGCCTCTTGCAGCATCTAGAGGTTGCTGGCATGCTTGGTACCAGATCACTCCGGTCTCTTGCTACCACGGACCCATCACCTCCTCCTCAACTTTCGCCCTCCCGACTCTTTCTTTTTCTTTTTTTTTTTTTTAAGATTTCACTTATTCATTTGACAGAGAGACAGAGAGAGAGCATGAGAGGGGAGAAGGTCAGAGGGAGAAGCAGACTCCCTGCCAAGCAGGAAGCCCTATGCGGGACTCGATCCTGGGACTCTGGGATCATGACTGGGTGGCTCAACAAACTGAGCCACCCAGGTGCCCCCGATTCCCTCTTAAGGAGGATACTTGTGTTAATAATTGGGCACACTTCATCTGTACCCCAATGTTCATAGCAGCTGTGGCCACAATAGCTAACCTGTGGAAAGAGCCAAGATTCCCTTCAACAGACGAATGGATAAAGAAGATATGATCCATATATACAATGGGGTATTATGTCTCCATCAGAAAGGATGAATACCCAACTTTTGTATCAACATGGACAGGACTGGAGGAGATTATGCTGAGTGAAATAAGTCAAGCAGAGAGAGTCAATTATCATATGGTTTCACTTACTTGTGGAGCTTATATAAGGAATAACACGAAGGACATTGGGAGATGGAGAGGACAAGGGAGTTGGGGGAAATTGGTGGGGGAGAGGAACCATGAGAGACTCTGGACTCTGAGAAACAAACTGATGATTTTGGAGGGGAGGGGTTGGGGGGTTGGGTGAGCCTCCTGGTGGGTATTAAGGAGGGCATATATTGCATGGAACACTGGGTGTGGTGCATAAACAATGAATCTTGGAACACTGAAAAACAATTTAAAATTTAATGAATAAACAAACAAATAAATAAATAATTGGGTCCTGGGTAGTCTCCCCATTTTACAATCCTCAGCTTAATCATATCTGCAGGGTCCCTTTTGCCATGGAAGGTAATATATTCCTCGTCCCGGGGGTAGGATACCAACGTCTTTGTTAGGGTCACTGTTTGGTCTACAGCGTGGACCATAATGCTTGAAAACCAAGAATTAAATGCCAGCATTGCTCAGTCCTCAGATTCTTGCTTTTTTGGGGGTCTGAATCTGGGCAGCAAGTAGAACGTTGAATGGTTTAAAAACAAATGAGCTCTCTTCTGCTTCCATGAATGCCGTCCCCCACCTCCCACCCTGCTCCACCACACACGCATCTGAGGACATTTCTTGGTTTTGTCCTTTAGGTACAAAAAGGCTAGAATCTGTGATCCTCAGAAGCAAAGTTATTTGTCTCAGATAAGCACAAAACCGGGCCCCAGTGTTGCCCCTTCCGTGAACGACAGAACAGAAATTCTTCTAAGCCAAGTTCCTTCAGACTTTGCACATGACTGAGTACTGGGCTCTTATAGAAACCTTATCGGTCCTCCCTTCAGGTAGCAGGACCTCAAAGTACAAGTATCCTACCAGGCACCTGTCAACCTGTCACCTCCCAAAAGACGAGGCAATATGCCGATCGAGCAAAGCAAAGTTTAATAGACTTGCTACAGTGAGGAAGGACATCATATCGGCAGTGTTAGCAGTGTCCTCAAAGTGGAGAGATTAGGGCAGGGTTTATAGGCTTCTAGAGTGTTCGACTTGGGCTGGGTGATTCTTAAGGTTGATCTTGCAAGGTGGAAGACTGGTTGGGAGGGATGACTGGGTGGCTCAGTCCATCAAGCATCTGCCTTGGGCTCAAGTCATGATCCCGAGGTCTTGGGATCAAGCCCCACGTCGGGCTCCCTGCTTAGCGGGGAGCCGGCTTCTTCCTTTCCTCCAGGCTCATGCTCTCTCTCTGGCTCTCTCACTCTCCAATAAATAACATATATATACATATGTATATGTATATATATGTTAACATATATATATACACACACACACACACACATATATCTGTATATATATACAGATACATATATATTTTAAAGAAGGCTCGTTGGGATTGGCAGTCTGTGACATCATAGTTTAAAATGGCTAGGCACAGTGAGGTCAGTGTCTTTGAAGTGAGTCTTGACAAGCAAGCTGTTAGTCTAGAGAGATAGGCTATTGCTGGCAGTTCAAAGTTTTGTATTCCAGGAACAAGTCTTTCCTGGGACAAGATACCAAGTTGTTTTGACTGGTTCCTGTATGGTTCAGCTCAGGGCCAGGAAAGCATATTGATTTCAGTTCTCGGATGTAATGCAGCACTGAGAATATTCAGGATTACAACACGCACATGTTGATTTCTTGGCCTTAAGAACTGTCTTTAGAAACTGATTTCTTGGGAGCACCTGTGTGGCTCAGTGGGTTAAAACTCTGCCTTCAGCTTAGGTCATGATCCCAGGGTCCTGGGATAGAGCCCCGCATCGGGCTCTCTGCTCAGCGGGGAGCTTGCTTCCTCCTCTCTCTCTCTCTGCCTGACTCGCTGCCTGCTTGTGATCTCTGTCTGTCAAATAAATAAATAAAATCTTTAAAAAAAAAAAAGGAGGGGGACTGATTCCTTGTAAAGTCATCCTCCTTTGCAGATGAGCATGCGTGTTAAGAGCTCGGGTCTCTGGGGTCAACTGGGTTTGAATCTTGGTACCTGAGGGCACTTTTTCTCATCTGCTCCGTGGAGCTCTTCAGTGGTTCGAAGCATTCATTAGGATAATGCAGGTGAAAGCTGTTAGTAACGTTACATGGTAGCCTTAAGAAGAAAAAGAAGATTTGACATCACAGTTTGTAGTCTATGAGGACTCCAACTTCGAAAATACACCTTGAATTACTTCTTTCCTCTACTATCATCTCTCTAGTAATTTCCTGCCCAAATGTCCAGGTGTCTCTTTTACCATACCACCTGAGTAGTCCGAGTGATCTTTTCAAAAATTCAAGTCTGGTCCTGTCAGTCGGGACTCAAGTCCCTCCAATAGCTGCTGGTTGCACTTTGGATAAGACCACATATGGTGGCACAGAAGGCTATTTCTGCTCTGTTCCCTCCCTGCCTGTTTCCATGCCTCAAGGCACTCTTCTGTCCCTTATAAACTTCCAGCCATCTAGCTCTGCTTATAAATCCTCAGATATATCCAGTCCTTTTCTGTCTCAGCTCCCTCTCTCTAGAAAGTTCTTTTATGCAGTCTTCACTTGGCTATATCCTTTGGGTCGCTGATGATGTATCATTTCCTCAATGATGCCTTTCCTGACAATCCCTTTGCCACAAATTGTTCTCCATCATAATCTCTCATCATTGTCTTCCCTTTCCCTTCCTAAAGCTTTGAAATCACACATGTGTTTAAGTGATGTTTAGTCTCTCTCCCCCATTGAGAGGCCCCACCACAAATGGGGTGTATGTGTGCAAGGACCTGGGGACCATCAGTCCTCTGGGCAGAGAGACAGGGTCTTGGGTGGCCAGAGCCCCAAAGCTGCTCACTTCCAGGCATGGAGTGACCTTAGCCATTTACCCAGTATGCCACACAAGTGCAATCATTCTCCCCACCCACAACCATGTCATTTGTGAGAAGCACTGGCTTAAGCCAGTATTTTTGGCACACATCAAGATATAAGCAAGCAAGGATCAAAAATCATCATTAAGGGGCACCTGGGTGGCTCAGTGGGTTAAAGCCTCTGCCTTCGGCTCAGGTCATGATCCCAGGGTCCTGGGATCGAGCCCCACATCGGGCTCTCTGCTCAGGGAGCCTGCTTCCTCCTCTCTCTGCCTGCCTCTCTGCCTGCTTGTGATCTCTTGTCTGTCAAATAAATAAATTTTAAAAAAAATCATCATTAATATTCACATTTTTATCCTAAGCAACATCACTTGCAGGAGAAAAATTAAAACACACTGTCATTTCCCTGGACCACAATTTCATATGGTTCCTGGCATCATCATGGTAATGACATAGCTTCAAATGTATCCAGCCACAAACTCAAGTTTGCTGCTCTTTAGTTATTTTACTTCCATTGCAACATGCCCTCAGAAGAAGGAATTTAAATGAGCCAATTAGTAACCGGAGGTCAGTCTGGAAGAAATAATTGACAGGAGCAGGCCTCAGATCTCACCAGGGCTCCTTGGATTTAAATTGGAATCTAAGAGCGAAGCATTTATTCATTATTTATTTCGCTCGATCATTTATGACATGCCCAGTCCTGAGGAGAAGCTGGGTATCCGGCTGAAATACAAAATTAACAAATTAAAGTTAACAAGCACAGAAAGGAACAAATCCAATCCCCCCCCACTTGCTTCGAGGGCTGGGACTGACACTGGGCATACCCAGGAAGGGCGCCCCTGGTTTCTCCAAGTTAAGCCAACCTTCTCCTCCGCTCCCTCCGCACCCCCACTCCCAGTGACACACGTGAAGCCACCCACGGTAGACATTTCTGGTTGGGTAAAGAAAGAAGACAGCATTGAGACAATACGAGGGCTGTTTAGCATGAGGTAAGTGCTGTCAAGCACTCTGTAGACAACAGTGCTATGTGGATGAACGTCCAGGAAAACTGGCTCTGTGTGGCCGGTCCCTCAAAGCAGAAAAGAGTCCATGGGCGGTGTAACGTCGTCTACTCGGGCAGAGGCAACGTGGTGGCGTGGTGAGGAAGAGCAAAGGGCAACAGCCTTGGCGGCCAGGGAACGCTCAGAAGGGAAGGTGGGCTTTCCACACCAGGGTCCTGCCATTCTCAGTCTCAGACACTCATTCCAGGGTGTCTTGGGGGCTGGGAGGGCAGTGGCCAGCAGAAGACAGCAATAGGAAATCTGAATGCAGGACAGGGCACGCTGTCAAGCTCGGGCAAGAGGGCCCCGCATCCAAGGAACAGAGAGACTGGGCCTCTGGCAGAATTCCCAGGGGGCTGCTGACAGTTACAGACCACAGAGCCTCAGTCCTGTTCCCTAAGGCAGACCCATCTTTGTCCTAGGATGGGCTTTGGACCCAGCCTTAGGCCAGTGGCCTGCATTGGGCGCTTTAATTTCCCTGTTCTCACCACATCTCCCTATGGGGCCCGGGTATAGCTGGAACCCAAGTGCTTCCAATCTCTTGCCCTTGTCTCCAGTGAAGCCACCTGCCCCAGTCTCCAGGGAACTTGACTGCCTCACCTGCCAGCCCTGCCTGTGCCCCTGCTGCTCTACCTGGGCCCAGCAGCCCAGGTGACTCCACTGAGCCAGGGCTACTGTGTGATTGCCCTGCAAGCTGTGATGGGTGGTGGGGGACAGCCTTGCCCGCCCCACCGACTTCTCCCCTTGGCTTCCTGAGGAGGGACATTCTGGAACTGAGCAGCTGAAGACAAAATGGAAAAACTCTCCAGGCTGACAACAAGGGAGGCTGCCCAGGACAGAGGAAATAGTGCTGTCTGCAGGGATAAGTCCCGAGGGAGGGTCGTCAGGCCACAGTCCACTGGGTGGACAAAAGGCCAATAGAGCTTAGTGTCGCCTTCCCCGGTCACACATCTTTATTCTAGTTCAGCCATCTGCTTTTTCACTGAGTTCTTTCTTTTCTCCCTTCTTTCCTTCCTCTCTTTCTTTCTTTCTTTCTTAATTTATTCATTTACTCTAGAGAGAGAGAGAGAGCTGGAAAGAGGGGCAGAGAGAGAGAGGGAGAGAGAGAATCCCAAGCAGACTCCAAGCTGAGCACAGAGCCCGATGCGGGGCCTGATCCCGTGACTCCAAAATCAGCACCTGAGCTGGAACCAAGAGTCTGATGCTCAACCGACTACACCACCCAGGCACCCCTCACCGAGCTCTTTCAAACAGGGAACACACCTTTC
This sequence comes from Taxidea taxus jeffersonii, assembly GCA_003697995.1. Lineage (NCBI taxonomy): Eukaryota > Metazoa > Chordata > Mammalia > Carnivora > Mustelidae > Taxidea > Taxidea taxus. Next base: position 70,731 of record ML096403.1, on the reverse strand, counting down.
TGACATCAAGTCATGAAATCATCTTTTATCAGCCCCTTCTTGACTCCTGGGAAGCATAGGGTACATTGGGGGCCTTCTTCTTTCTGTCAGCGGAATCTGCGAAAAAGAGGAGGTTGCCCACCAGAAAGGACACCAGGAGGAGGCCAGGGAGAGGCCTGAGGAAAAGCTGATGGAAACAGGAGCCCGGAAAGTGAAGGGAAGGAGGAATCAGGGGTCTCCCAACATGGGGCACTCACCTTGTACAGCTATGGTTCCAATGCCGCTTGGCAGAGTAGATTTTATTTCTGGGCTGGCCACAGTTTGATGAAGCTTACCCACACGACGGTAAGATGTGCCAGGAACCTGGGCGGTGGGCTGGATGCGTGTCGTGAGAGACCCCCTATCCAAGAGGGCTTCTCTTGTAATATTTCAGACAGCGTGACAAACTAAAACAGGGACACTTCAGGCCTTGGTTACTGTGTCCTTGCTGGAGGCCCTCAGATTCCCCACCTGGACAGCAGTTTCCCTTCCCCTTGTCCAGCTGTTTGTCTCCCTTCTCCTCATCAATATTCTGCTCAACTGGTATCTTTTTGGGGGGAGGGGGCACGAGTCTTGATTTTCTACTTTGCTTTATTAACTTAATATTTACATTGACAGCTGGATGTTGCCCCAGATCCTTTGGGAAGGAGCAAACAATAAGCAAAAACATAAATAACAGGAGCAGATGGTCCAACCAGGTGTTAGAACACCAGACATCGAAACCGGAAATGTCTTCAGGAGACTTTAAGAAATAACTACTCACCTTCTGACATTGGGTTATTATAATCACTGAAAAGCTGTAGTAATGTAGCATATGGTGGGGGATCAGAGTGAAGTCACAGTCATCTCCGTACACTACTTGGGATGGTTCTCAGATAGGTCCCTTTTAGGGATCACTGCTGTTTGTAATTGAGCAAATATCATGTTTGGATGTCTCAGGGTTCATCCTCAGGCATTACGTAATCCCAGCACTCCCCATAACACCTCACCAGCCCCAACCTGTCCCCTAAACTCTAACAGGTATGGCCAACATTCTACATGACGTCCCCACTTGGATGTACCTGGATACGTAATAGATGTTTCCAGTCTATTACACTAGACTGAGCAACCAGGGTCATTGGCTTGGACGGCTGCCCTGGCCCCCTAAGCAGCCTTCTGCTCCCACACTTCCTACAGAATAACGTGCTTTCCAAACTGCCAAGTTTGGATTCTGTTCTAAAAGTCACTTTCTCAGCAAGGCCTCAGCGGACGACCCAATCTACTGGAGCCTCCCTCTGCCCACATTACAGTGTTTCCCTTGCCTTTGCTTATATTTCCTTGATGACACTCCTCTCCACTGACCTACCCACTAGCATTTAAGTTCCATGAGGAGAGGGGCTGCCTCCGTTTTGGTCACGATTCTATTCCTAGCACCAAGAAAAAGTCACAGGCTGACTTCCCCAGGATGCTGACTCCAAGATGGAGATGTGGGCACAGGGAGGATTCTGGAGGGTGCCCTTGGGATCAAAGCCTATTGAGGGAGTGAGGGAAACGAATCGGGCAGAAGGGGAAGTTGAACTAGGCCCTCGTTGCTGTAGGGGTGTCAGTGGATCCCATGGCAGCTTTGAAGCTGGGAGAGTCTCTTGTACCCCCAGCCTGGGCCCAGTCATTGGATGGGGGCTACCCTTAGCAAAGGACACATCTTTGGGCCAGGGCGGTTTCTTCAGCCTACAGAAAGCGGCACAGCCAGGAGCTGTCAGCTTCCCAACTTCCAGGGAAAATGAGTGCCCTCAGTCCCCCAAAGAGGGATCTGGTTGGCACACTACAGTACCCACTACAAAGCAATTCTTGGAAACATTTGCTGACCCTGTACTACTACTAGGAACCCTCCAGTGGGTTGTCTTCACACTTAGAATGAAAGCCAGGGCCTTGCTATGGCCTAAGCCTCCCTCTTGTAAGGGCCTATTTAGCCAGAGCGACTCCATCTCAGTTAAAAGCCATTTTGTTGTTTGTGCAATAAAACTTAAACTGACCCTGCCCCGCCCCCCGAGAAACTTAGAAGCAAGTCTGGGAAGCCAGTAAAATATGGTCAGCCAGTTACTAGTAACAGAGCCCAGAATACAAGGACGAGTCAGGCCAGGTGGAGACATCCAATCAGTAAAGCGCACCCATACTATCTCCCTAACCACCAAAGAATGTAAACCCCGCCTTTTGGGCGCCCAACTTGGGTGCCAATTCTGACCCAAGTGATAGGCTAGTTCAAGCAGCTACTATAGGGTAAATCGTAATTCAATTGGCCACCTGCGTGTGGCCTAACATGACTACGCAATGTTACAATCCCATTGGCCACCTATGTGTGGCCAGGCTTCTGCTCTATAAAAGTTGGCCTGTGGGGCTGGGGAGGGGGCACTCTCTTCAGAGGCGGCCCGGGCCGGTCAGTCTGACTTCCTTTTTTTTTTTTTTTTAAGATTTTATTTACTCATTAGTTAGAGAGAGAGCGAGCACAGGCAGACAGAGAGGCAGGCAGAGGCAGAGGGAGAAGCAGGCTCCCCGCTGAGCAAGGAGCCCGATGTGGGACTCGATCCCGGGACGCTGGGATCACGACCCGAGCCGAAGGCAGCCGCTTAACCAACTGAGCCACCCAGGCGTCCCCAGTCTGACTTCTAATACTTGGTATAGAATAAGACTTTGCATAACTTTAACTTTGTTTCAGTCTCGTTCCCCCGGCCGATCAGTCCGACTCCTAATACTTGGCATAAAATAAAGCTTTAAATAACTTTCACCTTGTCTCAGTCTCGTTCCTTTGATAATGGACCTAACACTCTGTGATCTTGCCTCCGCCAAACCCTCCAACCTTATTTCTTATCACTAAGTTCCTGTGACTGTCGCTCCTGCCTTTAAAGCCCCAATGCTCTTCCTCTGATGTTCCAATCCCACTCTCACCTTTGGGCCTTGCACTTTCGGTTTCTCATGCCTGGAAAGCTCTTCCCCCAGAGAGCATCATGCTTCCTTCCCTTACTCTACTTAGGATTTTGTTCTAAAAGTCACTTTCTCAGCGAGGCCTCAGCGGACGACCCAGTCTACTAGAGCCTCCCTCTGCCCACATCACAATGTTTCCCTTGCCTTTGCTTACATTTCCTTGATGACATTCCTTTCCACCAACCTACCCATTAGCATTTAAGTTCCATGAGGAGAGGGGCTGCCTCCGTTTTGGTCACGATTCTAGGCCCAGCACCAAGAAAAAGATCTGGGATAAATAGTATTCCATGTATGTTTGCTGAGTTGTGGTCGAATGGTGATCATCCTTTAAACCACAGAATGCAATGGGCAGAAGAACATATGAAGAAGATGTTGGGGTTAGACAGAGTGGTAAGGGAGCAAGAGAAAAGCTGTTTCAAAAAAGTATCTAAGCTTTGGAAATACCTGTAACTCAGAAAGATCAGGTCCTTGATATTCCGGATAACACCTTATTATAAAAAATTTTAATTTTATTTTTAAAAAAGATTTTATTTTCCTATTTGAGAGAGAGAGAGAGAGAGAGAGAGAGAGAGAGAGAATGCTCACAGGGGGAGAGTGAGAGGAAAAAGCAGATGCCCTGTTGAGTGCAGATCTCAATGTGGGGCTCGATCCCAGGACCCTGAGATCATGACCTGAGCTGAAGACAGAGGCTCAACTGACTGAGCCTCCCAGGTGCATCTGAAGCTCAAGTCCACCTCTTACCGATTCTGAGACCTTTGCCTCATAGCATCTCTGAGACTCAGACTCCTTATTTGTAACATGGAGATGATGGGGGTGATTTCTGGGTTAAAAGAGATGATGTACAATGTCTTGTAAATAATACATGCTCAATGAAAGGGAGCTATTATCATAATATAATTAATAATGAGCACGATTATTATCCAAAGACAGTCTTATAAGGAGATCTTAAATTGTGTTAAGGTAGGTGGGTTTTTTAGGATGCTTTGGACTCTAAGTGCCAGAAAACATATTCAAACTTGTTGAACTTATTTCTCACGTGGCAGCCATCCTGAGACAGGCTAGGCTGTAAGTAGGGTGCATCAGGGATACAACTTGGTACCTCTGAGACTTTTGTGGCCCTGACCTGATCTGTGCTAGGACTCGTCCTAGGCTTGAAAGCTAGATGGCTGTAGCAACTACAAATATCTCATCCAGACACTTGCAGTGTCCCTGGGAAGGATGGGATGGGACTTTTTATTTCATTGGTCTGTTTTTAAGAGTGAGGGACCCTGGGGCACCTGATGGTTTTGGTTGGTAGGGCATGGGACTCTTGATCTTGGGGTTGTAAATTCAAGTTCAAGCCCCATGTTGGATGTAGAGCTTACTTAAAAATAAAATCTTAAAAAAACTTACTCTCCCGGAGGCTCCAGCCGACCTCCCAAGGACACTTCTTTTGTTCCACGAGCCAGAATCACATAACATGGTGAGGCTTAAGTCAATCATTGACAAATGAAACAGTACCCCCCCCCACCACTGGCTTAGATTAAATAGTACCCACATCTTGGGACTGAGGGTATGGCAGCAGAGCAGTAGGTGAATAACTGAGCAAAACCAAGACTCTTTTAGGAAGAGAGTGGAAGGATGCATTTGGAGTAAGTCTAATACCCAACATTCTGCCCTAATCTGTGGCTCAAAAGACATGGCCATTGCCAAAGGGAATGGCCTGTAAGTCTGGAACTCTTTCTGTGAGTGTGGTTCCTATACTACTCTTTTCTACAGTGGGTTTCATCGCTTACCCTGTCCTTTGCTTCAGTGGTAACTTTGGCATTGGGTGCCTAAAATAAACGAGGCTCAAGGAGGCAGGGGGTTGGCAGGGAGGCTCTTCTGTTACCTAAGGATACCATTTATTTCCTGATTTTAACATGCCAAGCAGCTTTTAGAAAAATGAGATTTTGAAAACAATCTTGTCCTTGGAGTGTTTCTAAAACATAGAGAGGCCTAGTCCGAAGGGCCAACATCACCAGTGAGCCTTGGACTCTAGAAGGAGTTCTGTTTATCTAAGCCTAGCCTTGACCAGGGGACTAAGGCCCGAGCACGTGGCAGCACTGGAGTTTAAGCAGAAGAAGAGGAGCAGAGCGGATAGAGGACAACACTAGGTGAGAGAAGAGGGATGGGTCATGGGGATGAGGGGCTTATGGCCCAAGCCACCTCTCACCCTCTTCCGAAACAGTGACTGGTCTTTTTCTCAGTGCCCCCCTACCCCCTAATCCTCCACCATAACTCCAGGACTTTCTCCCTGCTTTTCTATAACCCAGGGAAGATTCTGGTATTGAAAAGCTCTTGACAGCAAGTTAGGGAAAAGAAAATATAATACAATGAAATGGCCTAGAGGGAAGGCAATTGGATATGTCAACGTCAAGTGCAAAAAATCAATGCCACTCAGCCTTTTGCCTTGCAGGGAAGTAAATTTTGAAGGAGAATCAACTGGACCAGAATGCTTAAGGAAGAAATGGTTGGGGATTAGAGAGGTAAAGAAAGGTGAAAGAAGAGGTCAAAAGGGATCATGGATGGGAGCCAGAGGCTGAAAGGTCATTCTGCTAGACTGCTATATGATATATCAGTGACTCACTGCATGGTCTCAGCAGAAATGACAAGAGCAATCACATCAGAAAGGAAGAGCCCCAGGGTGAGTGCAGGGTCTGATTAGATTAGTTATTTCCAATACAGGAGCTTGGCTTCTAGTGTCCATAGACTGAAATGTCATTAAGGTCGTTCTCCAGGAGAATTTCCAGCTCAAATGAGTCTTCTCAGCACTTAAAAAACAAACTGGCAGGAAACAAACAATAAGAGCAAACTCACCACCACAGTACACCAGGTTGTCTATACAATCCCTAGAGTCCAGAACATTCTATACTATTTTGTTTGGTTTACAAGGTTTAAATCTATTGGGTTTTTTGTTTTGTTTTTTTAAAGATTTTATTTATTCATTTATTTGAGAGAGAGGGAGAGCATGAACGAGGGGGAGGGACAGAGGGAGAAGCAGGTTTCCCACTGAGCAGGGAGCCCAACGCAGGACTCAATCCCAGGACCCCGGGATCATGACCTGAGCCAAAGGCAGACGTTTCACCAACTGAGTCACCCAGGTGTCCCGGTTTAGTCTATTGTTGAAATGAGGACTTGTCCTTCTTAGTTCGGGGATGGAACTAAAGGGATCGTATCCTGACATATTGTCCAGGAGACAAACACCTAGAGGACCCAGGGCTAGGTAACAGGGGACAAGTCGAGTTGAAGTTTGGAAGAAAGCAGATAGGAGGGAGGAATATTGGCAGAGTACACTCTGTTTCCATAGAAAAACTAGAAGAAGTGAAGTAGGGGAGATCAGCTATGTCCTGGAACGTCCATCATTGTTGAGATGTCTCAGTGGGTCAAGTGACACAGCAGCCACTCTAATGTCACCTCTCAGGATCAGGCACCATTACACCTCATTCCTGTGGCTTAGGCTGCCCCCCCCATCCTGTGTCCTTTATCTTCACCAGTGCCACAGAAAGTCTTTGGGCCAGTCAATGCATGGGCCATTGAGCACACACAGAGAGCTATCTTTGACTCAGGAATCAGCGGTGGTCCAGTCAGACGTCATCAGGGTAGTAGATCACACAAGCAGGTGACCTAGTTGCAAGGATCCACCTCTGACCACTCTTTTTGAAAGGATACCACAGGCATGGTAAGCCCTGTGTTTCATAGACACCTTTCTTGCATGAGACCTTACCAATTATGGGATTTACCCCAGCTGGGCAGTCTCGAAGGTCTCAAATTGGAATGTACTTGTATAACTAAAATACCCACAAGAATGTCACATAAACAGATTTATTCCCAAGATTCAGAAGCTCTCCCCCAAAAGCCACACTTCTCCTTTAATTTGTATATTGCCCCCTATATATAGGGCACCTTTTTTAAAAAAGATTTTATTTATTCGAGAGAGAAAGCAAGCACAAACAGGCAGAGGAGCAGAGGATGAGGGAGAAGCAGGCTCTCCGCTGAGCAAGGAGTCCGATGGGACCCCAGGATCATGACCTGAGCAGAAGGCAGACACTTAACCAAGTGAGCCACCCAGGAGCCTCTATAAGGCATCTCTTGGACACCACCACGTCCCCTCAGCATGTCTTTTTGCTCCAGCCGTTGCTATAGCAACCGGCAACCAGCTGTGCAAGTTACTGACAGCACCGTCCTCCTCAGCAGCCATTCTGATACATGCGCAATCCTGGAAGTGCAAGCAAGTTAAACATTCTATGGAAAACTTTGGAAGATGGGAGATGAATACTCCCTTAACTCCCTCAACTCCCTCTGGTGATCTAGTCTGAGGTGCATTTCATGTGGCTCCTCAGAGGGTCCCCAGCAGGACCGAGCCCCAGAAGCCCACAGCAATAGCCAATTTGATACTGCACCTTGGGGACTGGCATTCCCTCCTTCCCTGTTTTGCTCTTCCTTGTCCCCCTTTGGCTCCCTGAGATCACTTCCTAGAGTGAATGATCTGCATCAAAGCCATTGCTTCAGGCTCTGCCTTTGGGGGAGGACCCAGCTAAAGACAACCATGCTTTCCAGTAGAAAGATAGCCCTTCTTGATTCAAGTAGTTGCTATGATCCAGGAAATAGGTCTCATTCTTTATCTTGATGGATTTAATGCTTGGCTTTCAGTGAGCGATACTGTCCCCTTCTATTCCAAATGTTGGTTTTTTTTTTAAAAAGATTTTATTTATTTGACAGAGAGAGAGAGATCACAAGTAGGCAGAGAGGCAGGCAGAGGGAGAGGGGGAAACAGACTCCCCGCTGAGCAGAGAGCTCAATGCGGGGCTCGATCCCAGGACCCAGAGATCATGACCTGAGCCGAAGGCAGAGGTTTAACCCACTGAGCCACCCAGGCACCCCTATTCCAAGTGTTTTATAAGCACTTTCTTTTCAACCTAATATACCTGGACTGAAAGGGAATGAAGGCAGAGCAGCTGTCCTGTGAGAAGGGCTCAGTTTCAGACCTTGACAGAGAAGGTCTATGAAGACACTTGCTCTTTCTCTACCAAACCTGCTACATTAAACTCTCCATGTAAAGCTTAGGCATGTGGTTCTTTCCAAAGCACACCAGTAATTCTGCTATGCACCCTCCGTTGAGAATCACTGCTTAGACTCCATTGACTCAAAAAGGAAACTGGATCCAAACATTATCAGTGCTACGCCAACTCGCATATAGTCAAGAAGATAGTACTCTCAAAACGAGTCTGAGAGGGGCGCCTGGGTGGCTCAGTTGGTTAAGCGGCTGCCTTCAGCTCAGGTCATGATCCCAGGGTCCTAGGATCGAGCCCTGCATCGGGCTCTCTGCTCAGCGGGGAACCTGCTTCCCTTCCTCTCTCTCTCTCTCTCTCTCTCTCTGCCTGCCTCTCTGCCTACTTGTGATCGTTGTCTGTCAAATAAGTAAATAAAAATTAAAAAAAAAAACGAGTCTGAGAAAAAATGAAAATGAGCTCTCTGCAAAAGAAGGCACTTGCACCTCCTCTTTACAAAGAGTAAGCAGGTGTAACAGGATGGTCAGAATTATAATAGCAGAACTATAATGAAAATTACAGGAATCCATTTTGAGACACTACGGTGGCTTAGGCACCATAAGAGATACAAAGGCTGAGGGACGCCTGGGTGGCTCAGTTGGTTGAGCAGCTGCCTTCGGCTCAGGTCATGATTCCAGCGTCCTGGGATCGAGTCCCACATCGGGCTCCTTGCTCGGCAGGGAGCCTGCTTCTCCCTCTGCCTCTGCCTGCCACTCTGTCTGCCTGTGCTCACTCTCTCTCTCTCTCTAACAAAATAAATAAAATCTTAAAAAAAAAAAAAAGAGATACAAAGGCTGAAAAGATGAATAGAAAAACAGTCTCTGCTCTAAAGAATAGATGATAAGAACAGCAATACATGTAAAGAAATTACAACTTTCTCTTCCACTGTTCGTTTAAACCTGCACAGGGAGAGATGTTCCTCCCCTTCTTGCATTCAAACACTCTGGCAGTCTGTGACTCTACCAGTCACTCTTAAATTAGAGGCAGTCCTAAGGCTTAAGTCACAAACCACAGTTTCAATTCAATAATTTGAATGTCCAATATTGTAGAACAACCAAATCTCTGAACTTGATTTTTTATTTTTTTTATTTTATTTTGAACTTGATTTAGAGTTTGATTTTCTTTTCTCTTCCAGTTAGGACCCATTTCAGGGTCTGTCATGCCAACTCACAGGAGCCTATGGCTAACGTTTCCTCTCCTTCTGTATACCTTGCTTAGTTTGCCCACTGTACATTCTGGCACTGGTATGTGTGGAAAAGGATGAGGCAAGGGGGCTCAGAGTGAATGCTCCTACTTGACTGGCCCTCTTGTACGATGGACTTGTATGCTTTGGGACTGTCATGAGAACCAAGTCTTGTGGGGACACTTGTGGGGTTTTATTTATTTACTTTTATTTTATTTTTTTGACAAGAGAGACACACAGCAAGAGAGGGAACACAAGCAGGGGAAGTGGGAGAGGGAGAAGCAGCCTTCCTGCCGAGCAGGGAGCCCGATACGGGGCTCAATCCCAGGACCCTGGGGTCATGACCTGAGCCGAAGGCAGACACCCAATGACTGAGCCACCCAGGTGCCCCACTTGTGGAGTTTTATTTAGAGAGTCTCATGCTGGCCCTTCCTGACTTGGACTACCCCAACACAGGCAGTGCCTTCCTTGTGGTCAATTTCAATACCCATTCAGCTTCTATTTCTCGGCCATCTCTGTGACAGTTGTCCCTTGCTCTCTGGTCAGAAACACCTAGAGTGGAGTCCAAGGCATTAGATTCCTCAGGAGCGTGTCAAGCTCTCAAAGGAAAGAAACCCCTCTCACGAGGTTTGGGATGAGAAGGTAGCACCCCTCTCCTTCCTCCTTGGGGTGTGTTGGACTCAGAGCATGGAAGCTCTCTCCAGAGAGAGCCCTTCACTAATCTACCCCTTCACAAACCCCTCCCCACTCTTTTTACACCCTCAAAACTGGCAAGGAGTTTCAACAGAGAAGAAACTGGTTTTTAGGTCTTTCACTGGAAGTTTCCCATTTTTTGTCCATCTTGGGATTTGCCTTGATAACTGACACCTAATGTGGCTGGGCACCTCAGTGACATCATGCAGGTCAACAAGATGACACAATGGCCATACCATGGGGCACATGCAGGACATGAGGTCTGTGTACGGGGCATCTGGAGAACAAAGTAAAAGGACCACGTTGACCAAATGGAGGATAAATGGTCCAGGAGATTCTTGGAACAAGTAATTCCTGATTTGATTCTTCCTTTTGGAAAGTTCAATAAATCTTTTCCCCCCAGTTATATTGAAATATAATTGACATGCAACACAACCCCTGCCTCTGGTAATCACAAGTACGATCTCTTTTTCTATGAGTTTGGGTTTTTTGTTTTGTTTTTAGATTCCACATGTAAGTGAGATCATATAGTATTTGTCTTTCTATCTGATTTCTCCTAGCATCATGCTCTCAAGGTCCAGCCATGTCACAAATATCAAGATTTCCTTTTATGTGGCTGGATAATATTCCATTTTATACATAAATGCCACAACTTCTTTATCCATTCAGCTGTCAGTGGGCACTTGGGTTGTTTCCATGCCTTGGCTATTGTCAATAATGCTGCGGTGAACATGGGGGTGCAGAGATCTCTTCAACATGGTGTTTGCATTCTCTTTGGATATATTCCCAGTAGTGCAATCACTGGATCAGATGGCAGTTGTGTTTTTAATTTTTTGAGGACCCTCCATACTGTTCTCCATAGTGGCTGCACCATTTTACATTCCCACCAAAGGTGCACAAATGTTCCCTTTCCCCCATATCCTCACCAACGTACATGAGTGGGTAGTGGCAGGGTGGGGGAAGGTAGAGGGAGAGGGTCTCAAGCAGATTCCACACTCAGTGCAGAGCCTGATGTGGGGCTCCATTCCATGCCCTTGAGATCATGATCTGAGCCGGAATCAAGAGCTGGATGCTTAACCAATGGAGGCATCCAGGCATCCCATCTCTTGTCTTTTTGATGGTAGGTCATTCTAACAAACATGAGGTGGTATCTCATTGTGGTTTTGATTTGCATTTCCCTACTTGACTCTTTCTTAACAGATGTGTTGGGAGTTATTAGTGTGACAAGTTTGGGGAGAAAATTTTTTGGGAGGGAAACATGCTCAAGAAGACATCTCTATGCCAAGTACATTACATTTTTAGAGATTCAAAAACCACACTGTTTACACACAAAGCCTTAGTGGGTTCTGTTTAAAAAAATACTTTATTTGACAGAGAGAGAGAGAGAGAGAGAGAGACAGTGAGAGAGGGAACACAAGCAGGTTGAGTGGAAGAGGGAGAAGTAGGCTTTCCACTGAGCAGGGACCCCCATGTGGGGCTCAATCCCGGAACCCTGGGATCATGAACTGAGCTGAAGGCAGACACTTAACGACTGAGCTACCCAGGCACCCCATAGTCTTAGTGGGTTCTTTAACTTCCTTATTTAGTCTCTAAATTTCTTGTAAATGTAAATGTCACTGTAATGTAAATGTCACTGTAAAATCAGAAATTCTACGCTATTATTGGTTAATCGTGGAGATTTCTCACACTGCATTTATGCTATTATAAATTTCATTTTCTTTAAAGATTTTATTTATTTATTTTTTATTTATTTGACAGATAGAGATCATAAGTAGGAAGAGAGGCAGGCAGAGAGAGAGAGAGAGGAGGAAGCAGGCTCCCTGCTGAGCAGAGAGCCTGATGCGGGGCTCAAACCCAGGACCCTGGGACCACGACGTGAGCTGAAGGCAGAGGCTTTAACCCATTGAGCCACCCAGGTGCCCCAATAAATTTCATTTTCTAAAGGAGAGTAGGAAAATGGCCATTTATGGATTTAAAATCTATTCTGACAAAAAGTGACCTTCGGGTTGAGAGGTATGAATACTTTGAAATGATGATAGCGTTTAAAAAGTAGTTTAAATAGGATTAATGGATGGTGAAACTGTAGTTTTAATGAGTGTACCTAGTAAAAAGCTTTGCACTGATAAAGAATATGAAATATTATAATTATCTTAATAGTTAACGGATCTTATTAATATGTCAATTACTTTGACAGGTCTTTTGAGGGAGGCGAAAGAAAGGAGTGCTGTCTTTCAGTATTCTTATCTTATCATTATAAATCATTTACCAAGTGCTCACACACACATCACCATCTGGGCTTCAAGGAAATTTTGACCAATGGGTTTAAAGCCACAATTATATGCCTAATACTGGATCTTTATCAAAACTCTGAAAGTCATTACCCAAAAAGAAAAGACAACAGGTATCTGGTCAATCAAGTTTATTTTAATTGCACAAATACATACTGACCTTTGTATCCAGACATAATGGGAGGATACAAAAGGAAGAAAAAGCAAGATTCCTATCCTCAAAGAAATTGAAATCAGCTGAAGACACACTGCACAAGACAGTAATACTTTAAAGATGTATATTGAGTAGCACTGAGGAGCACCTAACAACTTAGTACAGAGTAAACCCACACAAAGGGACACCATCGATGACTGTGGCAGGGAGTGGAAGAGGGTGATTGGGGCATACACCCTGGGGGGATGGGAGAAGCAATGGACTTGTGTTCTAGTCCCCAGATATAGGTGGCTTATTGTGAAACTTGGGCAATTTAAGTTCCACCTCTCCTGCCCTTGGCTTGATCAACACTACAAGAGAAAGTGAAGACTAGATATTCCCTAAGGTCCAGCTATAACAATACAGGATTCGAAGGACAAGTGCAGAGAATTTGGACAAAAAGGATGTTACACCTAAGAGAAAGGACCAGCACAAAGCCACAGAGGTGGGAAAAAACTAGTTTTTTGTGCATGGGTGAGGTGCGTCGTGGCACAGTGAGGATCTTAAGAAGCCTAGTTTTGTTTAACTACTAGAAAGATTCTGAGCACAGTAAACTTGGAAATGGGCAAGAAACAGCATGAAGCCAGGTAAGGGACTATATGCAGGGGTCAACTGGAAATGGACATACCATGTTTCTTATGGTTGGATGTCTGACTTATCTTCATGCTCCCCACGTCATTCTACAGTCTTTACGTCTTTTTGGAACCTCATTACAACCCCTGCCCCAAACCCACACACTGGTTAGACCCGGACCTGTAGACCCCTTTTGTGGGCCAGGAAGCCAAGTGTGGTTGCTGAAAAGATGGCGGTCAACCCAATGAGCCTCAGCAGGCCTGGCACGGAGGGCAAATGTCTCTCCAAGAAGGTCGTGGTGATGGGCTGTGCAGGGACGTCCTGGGTTCAGAGAATATTCGGTGTCAGTACAAGGCTTACACACTTTGCTTCAGAAATTCTTCATTTCTTCCAGTTCTTTGAACATGACCCACTCCTGCCCACCTCTAGGCCAGGAAATACAATGTTCCTGCTACTCATGGCACTCGTCCCCATTCCCCAGTAGGCCCTTTACTTGGCTAATTCGGACTCATCCTTCAAGTCTTACTTTACAGGCTCCTGGCAGAGCCTTTCCTGTGCCCCCAGGGCTAAAATGGCCTCTTTTTACACCCTTGGCAAGTCTTCTCCATGACACTTGTACTTTCTGGTTGTCATCTGTTCTCCCCACATGTTGTTGCTCTGTGAAAGCACTGCTCTACCCTTAGCATGGTAACGGATGCCGAGTTGGTACACAGTAAATATTTGTTGAGTTGAATGGATCTATGGTCCACTCAGCCCCCAGTCCCATCTTTGACAAAAGCACTGAGGCAATGACTCGGACGGGCATGGCTATTCTTTTGGACTTCACACTGATCAAGGAATAACTTTGACCTTTTTGACCCTTGTCTTCTGCAATGCACTCTATCCTCTATGTGTCCTTTCTTCCAGTCAGGAAAACTTCCTGGGGTTTTATTATAAAAATGACAGTGCACATATTGAAAATACTTTTCTAATCTACATCTGCTCTTTTTCCTTCCACCCCTTGGTCCCTAGACAGTGGATGCTGACTTATTTTCCTTTTATTTCCTACCCACTGTTAGAGATTTATTCAGGAGGCATTTATTGAGTTCTTAATATGTTCAAGAACTCTCTGACCAAAAGAAATTGTATTTTTTCCTAGTAATCTGCAATGGATGTGGCAGGCTATAAGTTTATCAGTTTCTTTTAAATCTCTCATCTCTACCCTAACTTGTGGTGTCTTTTTAAATTCTTCCCTTTGGCAGGGAGCAGTGAGAGAGGGCAAAAGGGAATCTTAAGCAGGCTCCATTCTCAGCATGAGCTCCACCCAGGGCTCGATCTCACAATCCTGAGATCTTTTTTATTAAAAATTTTAATGAAATTAAATTAAATTAAAATTTAGATCGATTAAAAAATAATTTTGGTAGTTTCCATGAATTTTGAGAAGATGCCTTCTATCCCTTTAATACATATACACAAAAATATATAAACAATTTGGGGAGTTCATGGATCCCTTCAGTTTTCTTTTTAATGTACTTTTTATTTTTTTAATTAAAAAATTTGGCGGGGGGCGCCTGGGTGGCTTAGTGGGTTAAAGCCTCTGCCTTCAGCTCGGGTCATGATCTCAGGGTCCTGGGATCGAGTCCCGCATCCGGCTCTCTGCTCGGCAGGGAGCCTGCTTCCTCCTCTCTCTCTCTGCCTACCTCTTTGCCTACTTGTGATCTCTGTCTGCCAAATAAATAAATAAAATCTTTAAAAAAATTTTTTAAATGTCTTAATTTTATTTTACTTTTTCAGTGTTCCAAGATTCATCTTGACCTGAGCCAAAATCAAGAGTCAGAGGCTCAACCAACTGAGCCACCCATGCACCAATTAATGGTATCTTTGCAAACACACATGGGTTAAATCACTTAGGGAAAGGTATATGAACATTATAAGTGGTTCTTTTGGTAAATAATTGCTTTTAGAGAAAAGGGATTTAAAAAATTCATGAAATAAAAAATAACCTACCACTGACTCTGGTTCTGACTGCCAGATTTCATCCTCAGGGATCTTCCCCATGGCATGCAGGATCTGAAAAGAGTATTTTGGTGAGTAACAAAGCTGACACCATCTTTCTGCTGCTAATCTCTTTAAATAAAAGACTAACTGTCTCTTGGGATATCCATCCAAAACACCAGGGTAAAAGCCAACATAGTCCATTCAATCTTTGAAAGGCTCTGAAAGGTCTTTCAGCTATGACATAAGAAGCCCCAACCATGGGGCTCACCATAGATTTGAGTAGTTATGAACATGCCTCGATAGGAATAAGATCATAGGGATTGTCAGGAAATATATAAATGAACTCTGAGTCATCATAAAAAACATTCTGGGTTATATAACATTAGTCCTGGGTGGTTTCTCAAGTACATCCATCGGGATCTTTTGCCCCATGGGGTCTTTTCACTTTGGGTGACGTGATCGATATTTTCATTATTACTTTTGGGTTAAGGTGTTCGCTGCACTTGAGGATACTGTTAAAATGGTGTTTCATGGGTCTTCAGATGGAGGTCACTGGGGAATTGGCCTCCAGGATCTCAGACATCTTTGACCTGTTTATAAGACCCATGCATTACCTCCATTTCCACAGTCCATGACCCAAGACCCTACCTCTCGGGCTGCTCTCTCCCCAGCCTCCACGGCCCCCTCCATGTAACCACTCCAGTGCGTGGCAGTCTCAGTGCCGGCGAAATAAATCTTGCCCACGGGCTGTCGTAGAACCCTTGAAACAAAAGCAAAGAGGTAAAAGTGGTCAGTCTCAGAGAGGCAGAGAAGAGCCCTCCCACAAAGACCAAATCCGGTCAGTTTCCTCTGATACGAAGCATAGGGAGTTCATGGGCAATTCTGGGATGACGTTCACAGGTGCCTCCAGCTACTGCATGATCCTTGCCACAGATAAGGAGTAAAAGCTGAAGACTGCTCCTGCACCAAGAGGCTACAGGTATAGGGGCTGATGCCAATATAGTATGTATTTGCTTCACTTACATGAAATGAGGGACTACTGGGGCCCAATCCTTTTATGGCTCACCAGCTCCAAGCAAGGTGACACCTGCCTCAGTTACTTGGCTGGGGAGTCCACCAATGGACTTGGCAAATCAATTCCTCTCACTGAGCTCTGGATTCCCCATCTCTTAGAGGACGCAGAGCAATGATTTCTAAGGACTTCTCCATCAGTGACGGGTAACAAATCTGTGAGCCTGACTATGGCCATAAACTACCACTCACTAGGGGCGTCTGGGTGGCTCAGTCAGTTAAGCATCTGACTCTTGATTTTGGCTCAGGTCATGATCTCAGGATCATGAGATCGAGCCCCGCACTGGGCTCTGCACTCAGTGGGGAGTCTTCTTGTCTCCCTCTCCCTCTGCCCCTCCCCCTGCTCATATGTCTCACATGTGCTCACTCTCTCTCACTCTATAACTAACTAACTAAATAAATAAATAAACTCTTTAAAAAAAGAAATAACACTAATTAAATACTGTAGTACTTGTGCAGAAGCAGTCAGATCAATGTAACAGATCAGTGTCTATTTCTTTAGAAATAGGGGACTATTTCCAAATATACTATGACTTTCAAGATAAAAAGCCATTTCAAACCTGTGGACTGGGGGAAAAGATGGCTTTTTCAATAAATGTTATTAGGACAGGGCTAGTCATTTAAAGGGAAATTTAATAAACTGACATCTATATTCACTATTTGGATCAAAATTAATTCTATTTGGATTAAATATTTAAATGAAAAACTATGAAGGTAGTAGAAAATATTCTATATTTTAAAATATATATTTAGTGTAATTTAACATATATTTATAACATTTTTATAATTTTGAGGTTGAGGAGGATTTTCTAATCATTTTATTAAGACTAAAGATTTAAAGAAAATGATTAATAAATTTTACCTCCAAAAAATCTGTATGGCAAAAAAAAACAAACTAGGAAAAATATCTGTGTCCTATAACAAAGGGT